>PVIW01010761.1:0-24567 GCA_004026585.1 Noctilio leporinus
TGGTCAGGGGGAAGGGGGTTGGGGGAGGGGGGAGGAAGAGGCAAGGAAGGGGAGCAGTTTAGACAAGGACCTAGTATAAAGGAATCATGGATATGGACAATAGGTGGGATTGACTTTGGGGGGAATGAGTGGGTGGGGAAGGGGACAGAGAGGAGCAAAAAGGGGATGGATGTAATACAACAACAATAAAATTAAATAAAAAAAAAAGAAAGATGCAGAAAAAAGAAAGGAGGAGGAGGAAGAGGAAAAAAGAAAAGGAGGCACAAAGGAAAATAATGGCAATGAATAAATACCTATGAATAACAACATTAAATGCAAATGGGTTACTATTTTAATCAAAAGGCAAAGGCATAAGCTAGCAGAGTGGATAACAAACACAATCTACATATATGTTATCTACAAGAGACCACCTCAGAAAAAAATATCTACACAGGATGAAAGTACAGGGACGAAAAAAACATTCCAGGGGGACAGAGGGGAGCAAAAAAGGGATGGATGTAATACAACAACAATAAAATTTAAAAAAAAAGAAAAAAGAAAAAAACATTCCAAGCAAGTGGACATGAAATAAAAAGCTGGGGTAGCAATACTTATATCAGACAAAATAGACTTTAAAACAAAGGCCATATAAGAGATAAAGAAGGTCATTATGTAATACTTAAGGGAGCTGTTCAACAAGCGGATATAACCCTTGTAAACATATATGCACCCAACATAAGAGCATCTAGGTACCTAAGAAAAATCTTGGAGGACTTTAAGAAGGAGCTTGATGGAAACACAGTCATTGTAGGAGATTTTAACATCCACTGTCAACAATGGATAGATCTCTCAAACAGAGAATCAACAAGGATATTGTGGCATTGAACAACACTATAGATCAAACCAATTTAATTGTTATTTATAGAGCATTTCACACCAAAGAAGCAATGTATACATTATTTTCAAATGCACATGGATCATTTTCAAAAAATAGACTACATGATAGGACACAAAACAAGCCTTAACAAATTCAAAAAAATTTAAATCATATCAAGCATCTTCTCAGATGCTTTTCAAGCCATTGTAATGGCTTGAAACTAGAAACCAACCTCAAGGAGAAAAACTCAAAAACATTCAAATACATGGAGACAAAATGACATGTGATTAAAAAGTGGATGGGTTAACAATGAGATCAAAGATAAAATTTAAAAGTATCCTGAAACAAATGAAAATGAATGTACAATCCTAAACCTATGGAACACAGTGAAGGCAGTTCTGAGAGGGAAGTTCATAGCAATACAGGTCTACCTAAAGAAAATAGAAAACTATCAAATAAACAACTCAACCCTATAACTAAAAGAGCTAGATGAAAAACAAACAAAGCACAGAGCAAGCAGGAGGAAGGAAATAATCAAGATCAGAGGAGAATTAAATGACACAGAGACAAAAAACAATCCAAAGCATCAATGAATCCAGGAGCTGGTTCTTTGAAAAGATAAATAAAATGAACAAACCTTTAACCAGACTCATCAAGAAAAAAGAGAGGATCCAAATGGATAAAATCAGAGACAAAAGAGGAGAAATAAATTATAATCAATAACACAGAAGTACAAAGGATTGTAAGAAATTACTATGAAAAACTACATGCCAAGAAATTGGACAAGGTAGGCAAAAAATGGACACATTTCTGGAAACATAACATCTCTCAAAACTGAATCAAGAAATGGCAGAATGCCCAGTTTGATAACAAACAAAGCAAAATTGAAGCAGTAATGAAAAATTTTGTGGCACACAAAAGCCCTGGACCAGATGGCTTCACAGGTGAATTTTACCAAACATGGAAGAAGAGCTAACACTTATCCTTCTTAAACTATTCCAAAAAATTAAAGAGGAGGGGCCACTTTCAAACCCTTTTTATGTGTCAGTATTATCCTAATTCCAAAACCAGGTAAAGACACAACAAAGAAAGAAAATTACAGGCCAATTTCTCTGATGAACATTGATGCTAAAACCCTCAATCCAGATCCAGCAATACATTAAACAGATCATACACCATGATCAAGTGGGATTTATCCCAGGGATGCAAGGATGGTTTAACATTTGCAAATCTATAAACATAATGCATCATATAAACAAAATGAAAGACAAAAATCACATAATCATATCAATAGATGCTGAAAAGTATTTTATAAAATCCAGCACCCATTTATGATGAAAAATATCAGCAAAGTGGGGATAGAGGGAGCATACCTCAGCATATACACAAAACCTGCAGCAAACATACTCAATGATCAAAAACTAAATGTTTCCCTTATGATCAGGAACAAGACAGGGATGCTCACTTTTACCACTCTTATTCAACATAAAACTGGAAGTTCTATCCAGAGATTTAGACAAGAAAAAGAAATAAAATATCCAAATTGGAAGAAAAGCAGCAAAACTGTCATTATTTGCAGACAACATGATAGTGTACATAAAAACACTATACTAACGCGCTAGCCTGAGAACCCGAAGGTTGCTGGTTCGATTCCCCAGCCAGGGCATATTAATGAGGTTGCAAGCCAGTTCCGTAGCTGGAGGCAGGTAAAAGGCTACCATACACTGATGTTTCTCTCTCTCTCTCTGCCTCTCTCCCTTCCCCTCTCTCTAAAAATAATAAATAAAATCTTAAAGTAAATAAATAAATACTATAACCTGCACCAGAAAACTTGACCTAAAAAGTGAATTCAGCCATGTAGTGGGATACAAGTCAATATTTAGAAATTGGAGGCATTCTTACACACCAACAATGAATTATTAGAAAGAAAAACTCAGGAAAAATCCCACTCACTATAGCAAAAAAGAAAAATAAAGGACCTAGAAATAAATTTAACCAAGAATATAAAAGACCTCTACTCAGAGAACTACAGAACATGAAGGAAGAAATAAGGAAGAAACAAATAAATGAAAGCATATACCATGTTCATGGGTTGAAAGAATTAACATTAAAATGCCCGCACTACTCAAACCAATCTATACACTTAATACAATTCCTATTAAAATATCAATGGACAAGAACCTAGTATAAAGGAACCATGGACATTGACAACAGGTGGGATTGACTTTGGGGGGAATGGGTGGGTGGGGAGGGGGACAGAGGGGAGCAAAAAGGGGATGGATGTAATACAACAACAATAAAATTTTTAAAAATATCAATGGAATATTTCACATATCTAGAACAACTATTCCAAAAATTTATATGGAACCAAAAATCCACTCCCTACAACACCCCTCCCCCCAAAAAAAACCCAGATAGCCTCAGCAATTTGAGAAGGAGAACAAAGTTGGAGGGATCACAATACCTGACATCAAACTACACTATAAGGTCACTGGAATCAAATTGTCTGGTACTGGAAATAAGAACAGACACATAAATCAATGGAACACAATAGAGAGCCTAGAAATAAACCCATATCTCTATGGTCAATATTTTTGCTTATATATCTCCTAGGGCAAAGGAAACACGGAACAAGCAAACAAAGGGGACTACATCAAAATAAAAAGTCTGCATGGCTAAAGAAACTATTTTCAAAGTGAAAAGGGATATGGGTTTATTTTCCATGATACACTGGACCAAAGTTTAATCTCCAAGATACATAAAGAACTCACACCACTCAACACTAGGAAGACAAACAACCCAATTAAAAAATGGGCAAAGGAGCCCTGGCTGGTAGCACAGTGGATAAGGTGCCGACCTGCGAACCCAAAAGTCGCTGGTTCGATTCCCCAGCCAGGGCACATAACCAGGTTGTAAGCCAGGTTTCCAGCCAGGTATGTGGCTGGAGGCAGGTGAAAGGCAACCATACATTGGTAAAAAAAAAAAAAAAAATGGGCAAAGGACCCAAACAGACACTTCTCCAAGGAGGACAGATAGATGGCCCATAGATGTATGAAAAAATGCTCAACATCACTAGTCATCGGAGAGATGCAAATTAAAACCACAATGAAATACCACCTCACACCTGTCAGAATGGCCATCATTAACAAATCGGAGAACAACAAGTGCTGGTAAGGATGTAGAGAAAAGGAAACCCTGGTGTCCTGTTTGGTGGGAATGCAGACTGGTGCATTATGACCCAGTAATTCCACTGCTGCGAATATACCCTAAAAATCCTGAAACAGAAATTCAAAAGAACTTGTGCACTCCTATGTTCATAGCAGTGTTATTTATAATAGCCAAGTATTATAAACTGCCCAAGTACCCATCAGTGGATGAATGGCCAAAAAAAACTGCAGTACATTTACACAATGGGATACTATCCAGCAGAAGAAGGAACTCCTACCCTTTGAGACAGCATGGGTGGACCTAGAGAGTATTATGCTAAGTGAAATAAGCCAGTTGGTGAAAGACAAATACTATATGATCTCACTTATAAGAGGAATCCAATGAACAAAGTGAACTAATGAGCAAAATAGAACTAGAATAGACAAATAGCAACAAGAGGGAGGATGGAGGTATGGACTGTTTGAAAGAGGGTGAAGGGATTAGTCAAAGAACATATATGAAGAATCCATGGACATGAACAATGGTGTGGTAATTGACTATGGAAGTGGAGGGTAGGTTGCGCAGAAGCAGTGAAGGAGGGAAACAATAGGGACAACTGTAGCAGCATAAACAATAATAAAAAAAAATTTAGATTTACCTTTTGATTTCCTCTGACAAAATAGTTGTTTAAGGGTGCTATTTAGTTTCCAAGTATTAAAATTTTTTTTTGTTTGTTTTCTTGCTGTTACTGATTTCTAGTTTCATTCCATTGTGGTTGGGAAAAAATACTTGATGTAAGTACTATCTTAAAATTTTTTACTTATTTTGTGACCTAATATGTGATCTATCCTGGAGAATGTTATATGTGTGCTTGAGAAAAATGTATATTCAACAGCTGGGTGAAAAGCTCTGTAAATTCTCTTAGGTCCATTAGGCTTATCGTGTTGTTCAAATCCACTGTTCCTTACTAATTTTCTGCTGAATATTCTATCCCTTATTGAAACTGTGATATTAAAGTCTCCACTATTATTGCATTGCTGTCAAATTCTCTTCCCAGAGCTTTCAATATTTGTTCTATATACTTAAATGTCCCAGCATCATAAATTTATTTATAATTGTTACATGTTCCTGTTGAAATGGACATATTTAATCATTAGAGATGATAATCTACTTAAATCCTACTTGTCTGATATAAATATAGCTATCTCTGCTTTCTTTTGGATAATCCATTTGCATGGAATATCTTTATCCATTCCTTCACTTTCAGCTTATGTGTCTCCTTGAATCTAAAGTGATTTTTTTCTAGATGATATATAGTTGCATCTTGGTTTTTTAATCCATTTAGCTTCTCTGTATCTTTTACTGGGAAGTTTAACCCATTTACACTTAAAATAATTATTGATAAGACAGGATTTACTATTGCCATTTTGTTAACTGTTTTCTGTTTGTCTTATTATTCTTTTGCCCCTCTTCTATCTCTGCAGTTTCTCTTTGTGTTTTGTTGTGTTTTGTGTAACTTCTATAGCTAGAGGCTTACATAAAAATTTTTTATAACCATCTATTTTATGCTGATAACACTTAATTTTACTTGTATACAAAACCTCTCCATATTTGCCTCTCCTTTTTCCACACTATACACTATTGATGTCACAATTAGCTGGTTCGATTCCCAGCCACAGCACATAACCAGGTTGCAAGCCAGGTCTCCAGCCAGGTCTTGGCTGGAGACAGGTGAAAGACAACCATACATTGATGTCTCTCTCCCTCTCTGCCTTTCTCCCTTCTCCTCTCTCTGGAGATAATGGATAAAAATCTTTGGTGGGGGGGAGAAGACATACATGATGTCACAATTAATACCTTTTAATATTACCAATCCATTAATATAATTGTTATAGCTGTTTTCCATATTTTTGTCCTTTAATTTTTATAGTAGAATTAAAAGCAATTCATCTATCATCATTGTAGCAACATCCCATCCTCTGCAGTTTCAAGTTCCCTGGTTTCAGTTACCCATGGTCAACATGGTCCAAAATATTCAATTGAAAATTACAGAAATAAACAATTTATATATTTTAAATTGTACACCATTCTGAATAGTGTCATGAAATTTTATACCACCCTACTTTGTCCTGTCTAGGATGTGAGTTCTATCTTTGCTACCAGGAGATAGTCAGTTAATACCTGTGTAGGTTATCAGATTGATTGTTATGGTATCACAGTGTTTGTGTTCAAATTGTTATTTTATTTAATGGCCCTAAGAGGTCAAGAATAGTGATGCTAGAAATCAGGTGTGCCAAAGAGAAGCCTTAAAGTACTTCTTTAAATTGAAAGGTACGTATTTATAGGGGGAAAAAAAAACAAACATAGATAGGTTTCAGTACAATCTGCAGTTTCAGGCATCCACTGGAAGTCTTGGAAAATATCCCCTATAGATAAAGGGGGAACCACTGTATTACAAAGCTCTAGTAATCAAAACAATATGATATTGACATAAAAACAAATATATAAATAAATGGAGCAGAACAGAAAGCCCAGAAATAAATGCAAGCACATGCAGTCAAATAAGGGTACTAAGAAAACAAAGTAGAGAAAGGATAATCTGTTCAATAAATGGGTTTGGAAAATCAGATATCCACATGTAAGAGAATGAATTGGATGCTTATGTTACACTACACACATAAATCAATCAAAAATGGGTTAATAACTTAAATATAAAACCTGAAACCATAGAACTCCTAGAAGAAAACATAGCAAAAAAGCTCCTTACCTTAGAAACATTTTTAATATGATGCCAAATGATCAGACAAAAGCAAAAATTAGGAAGTAGGGCTACATTAAACTAAAAACACAGTAGCAAACGAAACAGCAAAATGAAAAGGTAACCTATGGATTGAGAGAAAATATTGCAAACCATATACCTGATAAGGGGTTACTATCCAAAATATATAAGAAATGCATACCATTCAAAAAAGAAAGAAAAGAAAAGAAAAAAAAAAAAAAAAAAAAAAAAAAAAAAAAAAAAAAAAAAAAAAAAAAAAAAAAAAAAAAAAAAAAAAAAAAAAAAAAAAAAAAAAAAAAAAAAAAACCCTATTGACACAATTTAAAAATGGGTGAAGGACCTGATTAGATATTTTTTCCAAAGGAGATATACACATGACCAGCAGGTGAAAAGTCACTCAACATCACTAATCATGAGTGAAATAAAAATTAAAACCACAATAAGGTATGACCTCATACCTGTTAGGGTGGCTATTACTTAAAAAAAAAAAATACAAATAAAAGATGGCAAGTGTTGGTAAGGATATAGAGAAAAGAAAAAATTTGTGCACTGTTGATGGGAATATAAATTGGTACAGCCATTATAAAAACCAGTATGGAGGAGTCTCAAAAAACTAAAACTAAAAATAGAACTGGCATATGATTCAGCAATCCTTCTTCAGGGTATATAACCAAAGAAAATGAAATTAGTACCTAAAAGAGGTATCTGTATTCTCATATTCATTGTAGCATTATTCACAATGACCAAGATAGGGAAACAAACTAAGAGTCTGTTGATGGATGAATTGAATATTATTCAGCCTTAAAAAATAGTTCCTGACATTTGCAATAACATGGATTAACCTTGAAGGTACTATGATAAGTGAAATAAGCCAGACACCAAAAGGAATAAACTGCATGATCTCACTTACATGCAGAATCTTAAAGTTGAATACAAACAACCAGAGGATAAAATGTTGGTTACCAGAGCTGTAAAGATGGGGAAAATAGGAAGGCCCTGGGAAAAGGTACAAAGTTTCAGTTATGTAACATAAGTAAGTCTAGAGATCTAATGTACAGCATGATGACTATAGTAATAATACTGATACAACAGTGTATCAGTATTGCAAATCTGTTAAGAGAGTAGGTTTAGCTACCTTGACTGTAGTAGTCATTTCACTATGTGTATGTATATGTATATCAAATAATCATGTTGTACAATTTAAATATAATTTTTACTTAAAAAATTTAAATAACACCCAGAGGGATAAATATTGATACGCACACTTAAGTATAACTAGGCGAATCTGAGTAAGATCAATAGATAGTATCAATGCCAATATCCTTCTTGTGATAGTATAATATAGTTATGAAAAATGTTAACATTGAGAGAAATTGGTTGAAATGTACATGAAATTTGTATTATTTCTTAAAATTGTATATGAATCACTGATTATCACACTCAACATTTCATATTTTTCAATGGACACTAAACATCTAAGGAGAAACTGATTTTAGTTATTTATCCCATCATTCTGACTTTAGACTTAGTCTAAAAAAACTTTAGTGAGCCAGAGGACTGACTATAGTGTTACCTTGCATTTTTTCTTACGAAGCTTTAAAGTGGGTGTTATTAACCAGTCAAAAAGTCCTCTCAGAAGAGCCTGATGATCTGGTTCCTGCAAAAGTCCCGTCAGTGAACTCAGCCACGAAGACACAAGTGGTTCCCATCCTAACTGTGAGGGTTCCAAATAAATCATGCCACAGCGGCTTACAGTGGCAGGCTAGAGAAAAAAAAGATCAATTTTCATTTTCCAATAGTGCTTTTGTATCAGTCCCTGGCAGTTATTAACTAGACTTTGCATGATTTATAAGGCCCTTCATGACCTGGCTTCTGTCTTTCTCTATATAGCCTCACATACATTAGACAAAACTATTTGAAATTCTAGTTCCCCAGGCATGTCATGGCTTCAAGGCCTTCACATCTTGTCATGACTTGGAATGTCCAGCTCCAACCAAAGTCCCTGGAGAAGTCTGACTCTCTAACCCAGGCCAAATAACTCAAAAGTTTTCCACAGTCCTCCTCTATCTAGTATCCTCTGGGGCACTCACCCTCTCCATATTCTTAGAGCACTTATATGTAGCTCTATATTGGAATTAATTATTAGCATGCTTCTCATCCTTCCCAAATGAGCATACACTGTGTCTTACTCATCTTTGTATCCCTAGTGCCTAATTCATCTTCTGAAACATAATAAAAAACACTTTTTGGCTAAATGAATAAACAAACAAACAAATAAACCAACTACTGTTAAATTAAATTATGAACTTACTGAGGCCTGGGAAAGGTCCATTGCTTCAAAGATGAGGCTCATTTGAGGAGACATTTGAATGATTTCTCCACTCATAAGGCAGAGCTAAAAGCAATTATTTTTCAAATGTTTGTGTAAAAAATTTTCAAATTCCTCAGGTGAAAATTTATTCTATTTATAAGAAAATGTATATCCTGTGATATGATGTAAAAGTATTAGCTTGAAAGTCAGAATACAATAACTCTAGGTCTTAGTTCTATCAATTACTTAGTAGGTAAGCAAATATGTAACAATTCTGAGTTTCAGTCTCTTATCTATAAACAGGAATAATTTCTCTCTTGTATAGGGGGAAACTACATGACATACTTCAAAAACTGTAAAATGCTATATAAATTCAGTTCTTGTTATTAATAAAATTATATGTAATACTCCTGATTTTATAAAGTTATCAGGCCTTTTTATTAATTTTAAAACAACACCTGGTGGTATGGCTCAGTGGATTGGTGCTGGTCTGTGAACCCAAAGGTCGCTGGTTCAATTCCCCAGTCAGGGCACATAACCAGGTTGCAAGCCAGGTCTCCAGCTAGGTCCTTAGCTGGAGGCAGGTGAAAGGCAACCATACATTGATGTTTCTCTCCCTTTCTTTCTCCCTTCCTGCCCTTCCCTCTGAAAATAACGAATAAAATCTTTTTTAAAAATCTCACTTCATGCAAAAAGCTCTCATTAAAAAAATAAGTAAAAATTATTTAAAAATGAAAATAAAATGATAAAAGATTATAAATACTCATATACCTATCCTCTAGTTTTATCAATTAACACTTTGCCATATTTACTTCATCTTTTGAAAACAAAATTTTAAAAAGTATTACACATACCATGGTATTTCACATCTCAATACACCACTATTTCATCTAAAAAATACAGATTTTTCCATATTACTACAATAATATGATCACATCTAACAAAAATTCCAGAGATTCTTTAATATCAACAACTGACCCAATATTCAAATTTCTCAGTTGTACCAGAAATGTTTTCTTTTAATGGTGATCTTTCAAATTTTTAAAATTTATTTTTATTGTTGTTCTATTATAGTTGTTCCAATTTTCCCCTCATTGCTCTCCACTACTTGCCCACCCTTACTCCCACAGTCAATCAGAAATGTCTTTTCAGTTGATTTATTTGAAGCAAAATATAATCAATGACCATACATTGTGTCTGCTATGCCCCTTTGGTTTACTTTAATCCAAAACCTTCCCTATGATCAAATATGTAAAAATTGAATTAACTGCTCCCTTTCGGCCAAACTCCTTTCTTGTCCATGATTTTTAAAGATTTTTATTTATTTATTTTTAGAGAAAGGGGAAGGGAGGGAGAAAGAGAGGGAGAGAAACAACAATGAGAGAGAGAAACACCAGTTACCTCTCATACATGCCGCAACCTGGGACCAAATCTGACCCAGGATTGAATTGGCGACCTTTTGCATTGTGCAACAGTGTCCAACCAACTGAGTTACATCAGTCAAGGCTCTGGTCCATTATTAAAGCCATTCTGTCTTCTTAATCTCTTTGGCTTCTAACTTTGGAATTATCATTAAATTTTAATAACTTTAATAATTATTAATTGTTGACATTCCAAATTAATTTCATTACTAAGTCTTTTAAATTCTTCTTACTCATTCATTTTTCAGTGTTTCCTTGTGCTTCTATCATTATTACCCTAGTCCCAGTTTTGCCCCTATTTAGTTATACAAGATCTGTCCAGGAAAGGTCCAACCATTGTTAATATTAGGAGAAGTGTTTGCATGACATTGATGTAACCTGGCAACCAAGGAGAGTGGACTGGAATATGCACATGTGAATAATGATGACTTCACTGTACTAGTCAGTAGGGGTGGTAGATGGCATTGAGTGAGTATGTGTACTGTGTGGCCATTTATTCAAAATGACTGAGTGAGTAGAGCAACAAATCTGCATCCAACTGTGTGTTAAGCATGAATATTCCTCTGCCAAAACTATTTGGATGGTTCAGAAGGCTGCAACTATGGCAACTGGTGATTGGCAACTTCATCACAACAACACACCCATTCATGCATCATGTCTTCTGCAGTTTTGGTAAAACATCAAATCATCCATGTGACTTAGCTCCCCTATAGCCCAGATTTGGTACCTTGCCATTTCTGGCTTTTCCCAAAACTAAAATCACTTTTGAAAGGGAAAACATTTCAGACTGTCAATATGATTCAGGGAAAATACAACAGGCCAACTGATGACAATTGGGAGAACTCTGTTAGGTCCCAAGGTGCCTACTTTGAAGGGGACTAAGGGCATTATTATCCTATGTATAATGTTTCTTGTATCTTGTATCATCAATAGTCATTTACATGGTTGGATACTTTCTGGACAGACCTCATGTGTCAACAGCACGGTATTTAACATTTCTGGAGCTGTTTCTTATCTGTAAAATAAACGGTTTTGACTTACTTAGACTGTTCAATATGCTAACTAGTAATTATATATGGCTATTTATATTTGATTTTAATTAAAGTTAAAATATAAAGTCAGTTTTTCAATCACATAAGCCACATTTCAAAATGCTTAATATGTGAGTAAATACTCAATAAGCCACATGTGACTAGTGGTCATCTTATTAGACCATGAAGATATTTACATCATTGCAAAATGTTCTATTGGACGGTGCTGGACTAGAATACTTCTAACTTTCCAGTAGATTATTTTAGCAAACATTCTTCTACTTGCTACAAACTTGGGAGGTAGGGTAAGCCTTCTCAGCGTTGCTTCTCAAATACTTCTACTTCATCCTCTAGTACAATCCTTGCTCCTTTGACACCCCTGCTTCCTGCTGTCACTCACCAGCACTCAATCACTCCCCCTTGTTAGCTGAAGTCTTTGATATCTGGTTTAATCTCTTTCTACCATAACTCTGGCCTAATGCAGCACTAATTCAGGGGAGCATCTCATAAAATTTGGATCCTTGACCACTTTGTTTTCACTTAACTTTCCCCTATTCCCCTCCAGTTATCTACTTATATTCCTGGAACATTACACAATTCTGAAATACTAAATTAAAGCATCCCAGTATCTGTCCACACAAATCCTACCCATCCAGCTCTTTTGCTTATTAACTCCTACTACACTTGCTCTTCATTTTCATACCCCTGTTGTTCTCATATTTCCTCCATTATTAATCAGCTTCCCTTCTTGATCTAGCATTCTACCATTCTCATGCCAATATCTTAAGTCTTCCTGTATTTCCAGTCTAGAACATTTCCAGTCTATACACCCCCAAAACTGTTTAGACTGTTAGAGAAAATATCATAAAGGAAGACCTTGGCACTACCACTAATAATTCATGGCTTTCAACTCAATCAGGGTCTCAGTAATACTCTGGTATGCTTCTGTACCTTACTAGGTACTCCCATTTTCCAAATGGCTAATTTTAAATCATCCCTTTTCTCCTCAAGTATGCAAAGAAATAGGGCTTGTCATTTCACAAAGTAAAAATAACCAATCAAAAGGATTTTCCTTCAAATTTCCACCATTAAATCCATATACATCAAACTCAAAACAAAAATCAAGATAGATAAAGGACTTAAACATAGGCCATGACAGCATATAAGTCCTAGAGAAGAATACAGGAAGTAAAATTTAAGATATCCTATGCAGAAATATTTTCAATGATTTCTCCAAGGGCAAAGGAAATAAAGGAACAAATAAACAAATGGGACTATATCAAACTGAAAAGTTTCTGTTCAGTTAAAAAAAAAAACACCAACAAAATTAAAAGGGAACCAACTGTATGGGAAAACATATTTACCAATGATACTTCAGACAAGGGTTTGATATCTAAAATATATAAAGAACTTATGCAACTCAACACCAGGGAGACAACCCAATTAAAAAATGGGCAAAGGACGTGAACACCTCCCTGAGGAAGACATTATAAAAGGCCCAAAGGCATATGAAAGAATGCTCAACATCACTAGCTATGAGAGAGATGCAAATTAAAACCACAATAAGATACCACCTCACATCTGTCAGAATGGCAATCATTAATATATCAACAAACAATAAATGCTGGTGAGGATATAGAGAAAAAGTGCGCAGTTGGTGAGAATGCAGACTGGTGCAGCCACTATGGAAAACAGTATGGGAATTTCCTCAAAAAGATAAAAATGGAGCTGCCTTTTGATCCAGCAATTCCACTGCTAGGATTATTCCTGAAGAGCCCTGAAACACCAATTCAGAAGAATTTATGTACCCCTATGTTCATAGCAGTGCTATTTACAATAGCCAAGTGCTAGAAACAGCCTAAGTGCCCATCATGAATGGATGAATGGATCAAAAAACTTTGGTACATTTACACAATGGAATACTACACAGTAGAAAGAAAGAAAGAAGAAACTCTCACCTTTTGTGATGACACAGATGGAACTGGAGAGTATTATGCTTAGTGAAATAAGCCAGTTAGTGAAAGACAAATGTCATATGATCTCTCCCATTACAGGAGACTAATGAACAAAACAAACAAGCAAAACAGAACCAGAGACATAAATACAAGGAACAGAGTTTTGATGTGCAGAGGGGAGTGGGGAGTGGGGTGAAGGAGGCAAACAAAGGGAACAGCTTAGCAAGGAACTAGCATGGATGACCCATGGACATGGACAACATGTGGGACTGACTGTGGAGGGCGGGGAGCGGGGAAGGGGAGAGCAGTGGGGGATGGGATAACTATAATACAAACAATAATAAAAGTAAATTTAAAAATAATTCCAAAGCAGCTGTACCTTTCCTGCTTCCCTCTCATCCAATATGAGACAATCCTACCTGGCTATAAATTCTTAGACTTGATTCTACTCTTCTCTTCTGAATCAGCACTATATCCTGTCTGTGATGACAGGATATACCCCTTTTTGCTTGATTAATATGACTAAATGTATGAAAGAAAGGATATGAATAAATGACCAATAACCTACGATAAAGTACTGGAGTATATGTTTGAATGCTAATTAAACTAATTTGCTTGTTGAGTGGTATACTTATTTCATATAAGTATAAAAATAATTTGTGATATATTCATACAGAATACCAACAAAGACATAAAAATTGAATTATCACAATATGACTATCACAGATATTATATTGATCTAAAGATGGAAAGGGGATCAAACTGGGACAACTGTAATAGAGTAACAATAAAAATTATTTAATTAAAAAAGTGTATAATTCTATTCATGTGAACTTCAAGAACTAGCATAACAGTAGAAGTCAGAATAGTGAATGCCCCTGGGGTTTACTTATTGGGAAGGGACATGAGTGAACCTTGTAAGGTACAAGAAATTTTATGCATCTTCATTTAGGTGATAGTTATTGTGAGTGTACACTTACATAAAAAGTCATAGAATATAAACTTAGTTAGTGCATTTTATTTTACTTTTTATTCTTTTAAAATCATCACCCAAAGATATGTTTATGAATTTTAGAGAGAGGAAGAGAGAGGAAAAGAGAAACATCTATGTCAGAGAGAAACATTGATCAATTTCTTTGTATGCACCCTAACTGGGGATCAAACCTGCAACCTAGGCAATGTGCCCTAACCAGGAACTGAACTCACAACCTACTTCTGTTTGGGATGACGCTTCAACCAACTGAGCCATCTGGCCAGGGCAGATAATGCATTCTATACTGTACATTTGTTATCCCTCAAATACTGCAAGCCTTCCGTTTTCTAGTTCTTTTGTATATTTACAGCTTGCAAGGTAATATACCACATATAAGCAGTGAAGTATTTAATGTTTTCAAAAAAGAATGCAGCCTTTTTCTGGTTTTCCTAAAATATTAATTTAAAGCTCTGAAGAAACCACAGGTCCAAGGTTACTTAACAACTTATCACCTATTACATTGCTATGTCCTTCCGCTAGCTAACACAGTAATTTTAGTACAATATCCTTTTATTCTATAAAAATTAAGCAAAGGATTTACTATAGCATAGTTTTCCCTGAAAAGATGGCGTATAAACTTATGCAACTTGTTTCATCCTTTATTTCAAATATGCAATCCTAGGTGATTAGCTGTTGAACATGCAGCGTTCCTTAAACATGTCTACATATGCTTTATTTTGCTTTTTTAAATTGTGATAAAAAACATGTAATATACCATATTAACCATTTAAATTTGCAATTCAATAGTTAGTTATATTTATCTTGTGCATCTGTTTTGTTTTTAATCATGATGATTTTACCTTTTTATTATCATCCAATACTGTATTCATGCTCTCTATCCACAAAGTGTCAATGGGACCATCAAATACAACCCATTTCCGGTCAGGTGTTTCTGATAAGGCAAACTCTCTAAAAGTGTTAGCCACAATACCGTCAGTCCACTGAGAAGGGAAAAAAGAAGAGTTGGAAAGCTTCCTCTATAAAACTACAAAGTGATCATATGAAAACATTTAAGATCTCTTGGTTTAACGTGCATTGTCAATAAGAGTTGAGAATGTTTATGCTATAGATTACCTCATGAGACACTGGATCAAACTGTCCAAAAAGTTGGCCCATAGTGATGGATTTGGGGTTTACAGTCCTGTAAATGACCTTTTCTTCCTCTCCGTACCCACGTTCATTCATAAGAGTTAGAGTATCAGCCAGCACATGCAGAACTTTTGTCTTAGCAGCAAAAGGCTCTCCTACTAACATAAAACTATTAAGGAAAAATGTTATTATACAGTAAGATTATAAAAATAATAAATAAAATTATTTGCCTATGGAGTGGTATATAAAATTTTACCCTATGATAATTATGTATAATTTTTTAATTCTATGAATTTTTCTCAGACATAAGGAAAATACATTTAACTTCTGAATGGTTGACCTCTAAGTCAAATTCTCGACATTAATACCATGATCTACAAGAAAGATAAACTATAAAACTAAAAGCTTTCCCCCTAAGATCAGGAATGACACAGGCTGTCCACTTTCTCCACTTCTATTCAACATCATCTTGGAAGTTCTAACCATAGCCATCAGAGAAGAAAAAGGAATCAAAGGTATCCAAATTGGAAAGGAGGAAGTCAAACTGTCCTTATTTGCAGATGATATGATAGTGTACATACAAAACCTGATAGGCTCCACCAAAAACTTACTTTACCTAACAAGCAAATTTAGCAAAATAGCTGGATATAAAGTCAATATCCAGAAATCAAAAGCATTTTTGTATACCAATAATGAAACATCAGAAATAGAAGCAAGAAAACAAACCCCATTTACCATAGCAACAAGAAAAATAAAGTACCTAGGAATATATTTAACTAAAGAGGTAAAAGACCTGTACTCAGAAAACTACAGAACAATGAAGAAAGAAATCAAGGAAGATACAAATAAATGGAAGCATATACCATGTTCATGGGTGGGAAGAATTAACATCATTAAAATGTCCATACTACCCAAAGCAATCTACATATTCAATGCAATCTCAATTAAAATACCAATGACAGACTTCACAGAAATAGAAAAAATACTTCAAAAATTTATATGGAGCCAAAAACACCCACAAATAGCCACAGCAATCTGGAGAAAGAAGAACAAGGTAGGAGGAATCACAATATCAACATCAAACAATACTACAAGGCCACTGTCAACAAAACTGTCTGGTACTGGCATAATAGACAAATAGATCAGTGGAACAGAATAGAGAACCCATAAATAAACCCAGGACTCTGTGGTCAATTAATATTCAACAAAAGGGGAAGGAGCATCAAATGGAGTAAAAACAGTCTCTTCAACAAGTGGTGTTGGGAGAACTGGACAGCAACATGCAAAAAGATAAAACTAGACCACCAACTTACATCATACACCAGAATAAACTCAAGATGGATACAGGACTTAAACATAAGCAGTATCACCATAAAGGTCCTAGAGAAAAATATAGGCATTTTAGATTTTAGATATCCTATGCAGAAATATGTTTACTGATGCTTCACCAAGGGCAAAGGAAATAAAAGAAAAAACCAAGAAATGGGACTATATCAAATTGAAAAGTTTCTGTTCGGCTAAAGTAAACACCAGAAATATTCAAAGGGAACCAACTGTATGGGAAAACATAATTGCCAATGATACCTCAGACAATGGTCTGATCTCCAAAATATATAAAAAACTAATGTGACTCAACACCAGGGAGACAGACAGCCCAATTAAAAAAAGGACAAAAGACCTGACCAGACAACTCACTAAGGAAGACCTACAAAGGGCCCAGAGGCATATGAAAGAATGTTCAACCTCACTAGCCATCAGAGAGATATAAATTAAAACCACAATAAGATACCACCTCATATCTGTCAGAATGGCAATCATCAACATATCAACAAACAACAAGTGTTGGTGAGGATGTGCAGCAAAGGGAACCCTGGGGCACTGTTGGTGGGAATGCAAGCTGGTGCAGCCACTATGGAAAACAGAATGGAGTTTCCTTAAAAAACCAAAAATGGAACTGCCTTTTGATCCAGCAATTCCACTAGTAGGACTATACCTGAAGAATCCTGAAACACCAATTCAGAAGAACCTACGTACCTCTATGTTCTTAGCAGCACTATTTACAATAGCCAAGTTCTGGAAACAGCCTAATTGTCCATCAGTGGATGACTGGATCAAAAAACGTTGCTACATTTACACAATGAAATACTACACAGCAGAAGGAAAGAAGGAACTCCTAACCTTTGCAACAACATGGATGAAACTAGAAAGTATTATGCTCAGTGAAATAAGCCAGTCAGTGAAGGACAAATACCATATGATCTCACCCATTACAGGACAATAATGAACAAAACTAACAACAAGCAAAAAAAGAACCAGATATATGAATAGAGTGAACAGGCCTTCAGTGGGCTGGGGGGAGGTGGGAGGAAGAGGCAAAGAAGGGGAGCAGTTTAGACAAGAACTTAGTATGGAAGAATCATGGACATGGACAACATGTGGGATTGACTTTGTGGGGGAGTGGGTGGGTGAAGAGGACAGAGGGGAGCAAAAACAGGATGGATGTAATACAACAATGAAATTAAATTTTAAAAAATAAAGAATATAATTTGAAAGAGCGAGGGTGTGGGCAGAGCAGGGGATAGCAATAAGGGGGGATAATGGGACATCTATAATTGAATAACAAATAAATTTTTAAAAGAATGTACTTCAGCCCTGGCTAGTGGCACAGTGGATAAGGTGCCAGCCTGCAAACCCAAAAGTTGCTGGTTCAATTCCCAGTCAGGTCACATAAGCAGGTTGCAAGCCATGTTTCCAGCCAGATCTGTAGCTGGAGGCAGGTGAAAGGCAACCATACATTGATGTTTTTCTCCCTCTCTGCCTTTCTCCCTCCCCCTCTCTCTGAATATAATAAATAAAATCTTTTTAAAAATGTACTTCAGCAAAATGAGGGTAAACTCTTAAAAAGTTGGCAAAATTAACACTGAAGTTCAATGAAAAGAAAGCACAAAAGCTAGCTGAGCAAGCAGGCATAAAAAGAAAATGATCCCAAGTCTTGTAAAAAAAAAAAAAGTATCTTCACATGTTGTTATGATGAAGAAGGCACCTACTGAGCTTCCCAACAAGGAAAGAAATGTGGTATCCAACTCTAAGCCAAAAATCTATAAGATTTTCAAAAAGAAAGGTATTGTGAATACGTTATGCAAACTAAAATGTGGCATAGTTTTTTAAAGGATGCTGTTTAAGATAACAGGTGTATTTTGTCTTCACTTAAGGACATTATCTTTTGAATGACATTAAACCAATAAAAGGTTAAAACAGAAAGAAAACGACAATTGTATACTGTTGGATTTTGTTTTGTTTTGTTTTGATGACTTGGGTCCTTCCAAGGAGAGGGAGAAGTAAGGATTCTCTTTCCTCAACACTTCACTTGCTATAGTTATCATTAGTGCTCTTGGAAAAATACTTCTTAATCTCCTTTCTCAGGCACATAGTGGGATCCATCAACTTTCTGTGGAAAGAATAGGTGACTAACGAGTACTAAGTAGAAAAACTGGTTGCAGCTTCCTAGAATGTTGATAATTGCCAGAGAGAGATCTTACAGAGCATTTTCTTTTCCCTCTAGCATAGCTATATGATCCACACTGTTGAAATGGTGCCTGCTCCAACAGCCTGGAACCCTGAGTAATTATGACAGGACAGCCTCCCTGTTAACCTACGGTGGGCAAAGCATGAATGAGAAATAAATCTTTGTTTTTTAAGTCACTAAGATTTGGGTGCTGATTGTTTCTACAGAATATCCTAGCCTATCCTAGAATGCAGAAAGTATTCTTGCTGTAATGAAAGAGACTACAGTATGTGGCATCAGCTTAGAGGCTAGACCATGGGTGGCAAATGAACTGTTATCAGAGGCTAAAAGATTAGCAATTAATGTTATGCAATGATGAAATATCTGGTAAATTTATCCCTTGAGATGAACTGGAAGATAAATAATACAACTAGTAAAATGATAGTTTTAGGAGAAAAGGATAGTAACCAATATTATAGTATATAATAGCAGTTGATTGCTGCATTTGACAAGGAACTATAAAAAAGAAATGGGCCCAGAAAAAAATAGGCAATTTTCAAGCAAAAATGAAAGTGAATAGAAAGTGTCCAGAAATTTAAGAAATTTGCATGATTGCAATTTTTTCTCATCTCCAACTGGAAAAAGATAAATTGAGAAAATCTCTGAACAAAGATCTTCTCAGGATGGCATCAAGGATCAAATTAAGGGTGCTCTCTTTGACAGCACATATACTAAAACTGGAATGATACAGAGAAGATCACCATGGCCCCTGCACAAGGATGACACACAAATTCATGAAATGTTCCATATTTTAAAAAAATTAAGGGTCAGGCCATTATATCACTTTATTAAAACCTGTGAAAGATTAGTATGGTTCTCAGTAATCATTTCAGGAGGGTAAAATAGTTCAGGGAAAGCAGATTAAGAACATGGTCCTCTGAATTAAGCCTGATAGGTTCAAAGATATTACAATGAAGTTCAGAAAGGTATAACTTAATTAGGACTGTAGAGTGACACTGGCACATAGAGCCTCCTGGAATCTAATAGATAAAAACCCCCATTTTTGAGAGAGTTTACTGACAAAGAAACCATGAGTCCAGGCTAAAACACATGTCAATGTTCAAGACTTAAAAATGATCCCTGGGTATTGGATGTGTAAGGGTGGACTGTACTAGCATTTTCTTTATTTTTGTATATGTTTGAAAAATTACATAATACATGGTGTTTTTAAAAATTCTGTCTTTAAAATAATCATTGCCTTTGAGACCTCAGCTTTCTCTAAACAGGAAGCAAGCTGGAAAAATTTAATTATGAATATAAAATGTCCACAACCACTTTAATGGCATCCTATATAACAAAGTACAGTATGACTCCTTAGATGGGCCCCTACAAGTTGGGGGTACTGAAGTTTAAACTCCATTAATTTTACTCAATTTGTCTCTAGAATTGGGGTCCTCAAATGCCCAGCTGGGTTTCAAAATTGCTACTGATCAGTATTGGCTGTGACTCCTATTTGTCTCCTATTCTTCAATTTCTGAATGGGAGTGTTAGCTCCGACAATTATTTTCTGGTAAACCCACTGCTATACTTTTGTGTGAAGGGCAGATAACTTATATTTCCAGTTTGTAGGTCTCTGAATCAAGAACAGTTTTCAAACTTAATACAAAAACTATCATGTATCACCTAGAAAATCGGGACTTTGAGTCTGGTTCACTGATTGACTGGAACGTTGTCTCCCTGGGAAGGGAACAGTGTACTTTATGTGCATGAAGGAAAGTGTATAATATGTTTGATGACCAAAAGGAAAAACTATTTTGGTCATGAGTGATATGGCACTGAATAAATACTCCTTACCAATCCTTTATGGACATGTAGCATGAGAAAAACTAAATAAATCCTTGTTTTTAAGCCATGAGAATAAGGACTGAGGGTTGGGGGTGTTTCCCCCCTAGCCATCTAGCACATAAAGTTTCCTGAATCTTTTGATGCACAAATTTAGTTGTTTTAATAGTTTAACTTTAAAATAACATCTAACACTGGCATACGATGTTAATCCATACTCTTACCCGTGTCTAACAATCATCATTTCATATGTTTGAATCATTTTTTCTAGAAAAAACTTCACAGGCTGAAGATTTTGTACTTTGCAGACTTCATGAGCACATTCCAAAAATTCCTATAATAAAATTAAAATTGAATGCATTTCTATAAAATGGTATTATAATCATATCTTATAAATGTAGACATTTCATTTAGAAATAAGAAAACTATCTTTTTAAAAAAAATTTTTATTCATTATTTTTAGAGAGATGTATGGTTGCCTTTCACCTGCCTCCAGCTGGAGACTTGGCTGGTGACCTGGCTTGCAACCTGGTCATGTGCCCTGGCTGGGAATTGAACCAGCAACTTTTGGGTTTGCAGGCTGGCGCCTTATCCACTGTGCCATCAGCCTGGGCCTGATGTAAAAATTTAAACAAAAAATATTTTACAGTAATATCAATAAAGAGAAGAAGTGAAAGAATTGAATCATCATATGGCTAAGGTATTCTATACATGCTGAACTCAAAAGAATTTTACTGTATATTTTACCATAGAAATGTCATAATGTCACAATTTATTTTTAACCACACATCAGCCATCTCTTTAAATTAAGATTGTTTTATTTGTAATTAATTTTAAATTATATTTTTATTTTATATATATTACAGCTATAAACCACAGTCACTTATTCATAGATAGGTATAAGCCTCATATAATGTCCATAATTTAAATGGAATTGGAAATGCATATTGTCTTTTCCTTTAAAATGAAAAACTAGCACATCATTTAAATTTGAGAAACAAATCCTTATATTAACTAGAAGATGTTTTATCACTCAGTTTGCAACCTTTTTTACTGGCTAAAGTATACAACAGTATTACAGTATACATAGTAGTAAGAAGTATAAGTCACAAGATAGAAAATAAAATATGTATTCTCTTAAAACAAACATTATCTTTGACCTGAACTTTATAACCCTGGTATCATAAAACAGAAGGTATTAAAATTTACTTATTTTCATATTAAGGTGACCAAAATAAGAGTTTATCCTCCAAAGAGAATTTTACTCATTTAATAAAGCTTTGTAAACTACTAAGACACCAGATTAATTTATTTTCAGAATAAGTCATTCTCAGAGGTTTACTTACATGATAGTCAGCTTCAGGAAGTTTAATACCAGGAAATAAGTCACTAGTTATTCCATTAAATAAGGGTATGTCATGTGATAAAAACTTTGGTTCATTTACATCTTTAATTGATCGAAGAAGCTAAAATCATCCAAAAAGTGCAATATTAAGTTAATTACCAGTCTTTGCCCTCTCCTTCCCATGCCCAAAGTCAAAAGTTTCTTTTATATTGTTCCACAGAATCCCCGTATAGAAAAACCAAAAGGTCTTTACATTCATATAAAGTAAAAAGAATAACATAACCCCTAAACTATCATTTCAACCCCATATACAAAAGCTCAAACCAAGAATCTCTTTTTTGCCTATTTATAGTTTCTAATCAACTTCATTAAAAATTTTTTCTTGCTCCTCAAGCTTTCTTTCACATTATATGTATTTAATACTTACAAGTATATCTTCATTTTCATTAGGAAACTTTAGTTTTAGGTTTCCAGCAGCCACTAAAACTGCTTTTACTGCTCGCATTCCATAGTCATAATGAAATTGTGATGAGAGTTGCTCTGAGCAAAGCCTGTAGGTCATTACTATCTTCACAGACAGGGGCTTTGCATTCAAAAATCCATAAGAGTAAAGGGAGATTTCTGCTATGAGGGCATAGTTCGGAACCATCATAGCCACTGTTCTAAAAAGAACCTGAAGTATATAATAGATGAAATATATTATTTACTTAAAGTAAATCATTTTTAAAGCTGAGCGTAAACACTGAAAAATAACGTGTTGATATTCAAGTCTGTTATCCCAATGCAACATCTTTTCATTAACCCTCTATAGAATTTTCAGTAGCATATGAATAGTTTTATATACTTTAATATCTTTAGATATCTAAAAACGTTTTTGGAAGTTTCACACACAGAAAATAGAAAAGGGAAATTACAAATACATGTGAGAAAAGATAGCATTTTGAGTGAATTATGCTGTTACTTTTGATTAACAAATTTGCACTAAAAAATATTACCTTAAGATTGTCTGGCAATTCAGAACGTCCTGCATAGCCTGGATTCATGGTAATGGCTACAAAACAGTTTGGATTGAGTTTAAGCTCTGTCCCTTCAAAAAGAAATACTTCCAGCTTCTGTTGAATGGCTCTCTGAATGCAAAGGATCTGTTGAGCTACCACTGACAACACTTCCAACTCAATTCGATTAAATTCATCAAAGCAAGCCCAAGCACCAGAAGAAGCCAATCCTTTAAAAAACTAAAAACAAGAAAAAGGAGAAGATTTTTCTTAGGAAAATTCATCACTTGTTAAACAATTATTTAACTTTCAAGTCAAAGTTGAAAGTTAAGCTTAATAAAAGTCCCAAGGATATAAACAATGTCTTTATACCTAAAACCAAGTTTCAAGTAATGCTTAGGTCATATTTTTTTTTCTGATGGTTTTTTAAAATTTAATTTTATTGTTGTTGTATTACATCCATCCCCTTTTTACTTCCCTCTGTCCTTTTCCCCACCCACCCACTCCCCAAGAAAGTCAATGCCACTTGTTGTCCCTGTCCATAATTCTTCAATACTAGGTTCTTGACTAAACTACTCTCCTTCTTTGCCTCTTCCTCCCCACCTCATCCAGCCCTCCTTCCCCCTGCCCACTGAAGGTCTATTCATTGTATTCATGTATGTGCTTGTTTGTTTTGTTCATTGTTGTCCCGTAATGGGTGAGATCATATGGTATTTGTCTTTCATTGACTGGCTTATTTCACTAAACATCATACTTTCTAGTTCCATCCATGTTGTTCAAAGGGTAGGTGTTCTTTCTTTCTTTCTGCTGTGTAGTATTCCATCATGTAAAAAAAAAACAAAGTTTTTTAATCCAGTCATCCACTGATGGACACTTAGGCTGTTTCCAGCCCTTGACTATTGTAAATAGTGCTGCTATGAAAATAGGGGTACATAAGTTCTTCTGAATTGGTGTTTCAGGATTCTTCTTTAGTCCTAGTAGTGGAAGTCCTGGATCAAAAGGCAGTTCCATTTTTGGTTTTTTAAGGAAACTCCATACTGTTTTCCACAGTGGCTGCACCAGCCTACATTCCCACCAACAGTGCTCCAGGGTTTCCTTTTCCCAAACATCCTCATCAACACTTGCGTGTTGATTTGTTGATGATTGCCATTCTGACAGGTGGAAGGTGGTATCTTATTGTGGTTTTAATTTGTATCTCTCTGATGGCTAGTAATGTTGAGCATTCTTTCATATGCCTTTGAGCCCTATGTAGGTCTTT
>PVIW01010761.1:24667-42085 GCA_004026585.1 Noctilio leporinus
TTGTCTGAGGTATCATTGGCAATTATGTTTTCCCATACAGTTGGTTCCCTTTGAATTTTGCTGATATTTTCTTTAGCTGAACAGAAACTTTTCAATTTCATATAGTCCCATTTGTTGATTCGTTCTTTGATTTCCTTTGCCCTTGGTGAAGTATCAGTAAACATATTTTTGCGTAGGATATCTGAAAGTTTACTGCCTAAATTTTTCTCCAGGACCTTTATGGTGGCACTGCTTATGTTTAAATCCTTTATCCATCATGAGTTTATTCTGGTGTATGGTGTCAGTTGGTGGTCAAGTTTTATCTTTTTGCATGTTGCTGTCCAGTTCTCCCAACACCACTTGTTGAAGAGACTGTTTTTACTCCATTTGATATTTCTTCCCCCTTTGTCGAATATTAATTGACCACAGAGTCCTGGGTTTATTTCTGGGCTCTCTATTCTGTTCCACTGACCTATTTGTCTATTCTCATGCCAGTACCAGACAGTTTCGATGACAGTAGCCTTGTAGTATTGTTTGATGTCCAGTATTGTGATTCCTCCTACCTTGTTCTTCTTTCTCCAGATTGCTGTGGCTATTTGTGGGTGTTTTTGGCTCCATATAAATTTTTTAAGTGTTTTTTCTATATGTGTGAAATGTATCATTGGTATTTTAATTGGGATTGCATTGAATCTATAGATTTCTTTGGGTAGTATGGACATTTTAATGATGTTAAATCTCCCCATCCATGAACATGGTACATGATTCCATTTATTTATTATCTCCCTTAATTTCTTTTTTCAATGTTCTGTAGTTTTCTGATTATAGATCTTTTACCTCCTTGGTTAAGTTTATTCCTATGTACTTTATTTTTCTTGTTGCTATGGTAAATGGGATTTGTTTTCTCACTTCTATTTCTGATGTTTTATTATTGGTATACAAAAATACTTTTGATTTCTGGATATTGACTTTATATCCAGCTATTTTGCTAAATTTACTTATTAGATTAAGGAAGTTTTTTGTATGTTTTTGTATCAGGTTTTGTATGTACACTATCATATCATCTGCAAATAAGGACAGTGTGACTTCCTCCTTTCCAATTTGTATACCTTTGATTCCTTTTTCTTCACCGATAACTATGGCTAGAACTTCCAAGATGATGTTGAACAGAAGTGGAGAAAGTGGACAGCCTTGTCTCATTCCTGATCTTAGGGGGAAAACTTTTAGTTTTTGCCTGTTGAGTATGATGTTGGCTTCAGGTTTCTCATATATAGACTTTATTATGTTGAGGGATGCTCCCTCTATTCCCATTTTACTGAGTGTTTTTATCATAAATGGTTGATGTACTTTATCAAATGCTTTCTCAGGATCTATTGATATCATTATATGATTTTTGTCTTTCATTTTGTTGACATGGTGTATTATTTCATGTATTGATTTGCGAATGTTGTACCATCCTTGCATCACTGGCATGAAACCCACTTGATCATGGTGTATGATCTTTGTAATGTACTGATGACTCTGGTTGGCCAGTATTTTGTTAAGAATCCTAGCATCTATGTTCATCAGTGATGTTGGCCTATAGCTTTCTTTCTCAGTGTGTCTTGACCTGGTTTTGGGGTTAGAATAATATTGTCCTCATAGAAAGAGTCTGGGAGTCTTCCCTCTTCTTGGAATTTTTGGAATAGGTTGAGATGTATAGGAGTTAGTTCTTCTTTAAATGTTTGGTAGAACTCACCTGTGTATTCATCTGGTCCAGATCTCTTGTGCTTTGGGAGATTTTTTATTATTTCTTCAATTTCACTAGTTCTATTCAGGATTTCTGCTTCTTCTGGATTCAGTTTTGGTAGATTATACATTTCCAGAAATGTGTCCATTTCACCCAGGTTGTCATATTTCTTGTCATAAAGTTGTTTGTAGTAATTTCTTACAATCCTTTGTATTTCTGAAGTATCAGTTGTGATTTCTCCTCTGTTGTTTCTGATTCTGTTTATTTGGGTCCTCTCTCTTTTTCTTGATGAGTCTGTATAAAGGCTTGTCAATTTTGTTTATTTTTTCAAAGAACCTGCTCCTGGACTTGTTGACTCTTTGAATTGTAGTTTTAGTCTCTAAATTATTTAGTTCTTCTCTGAACTCAATGATTTCCTTCGTTCTACTTGCTCTGGGCTTTGTTTGTTGTTGTTCCTCTAGTTCTTGCAGCTTTATGGTAAGGTTGTTTGTATAAGCTTCTTCTGACCTTTTTAGGTAGGCCTGTATTGCTATGAATTTTCCTCTGAGGACTGCCTTTGCTGTGTCCCATAGGTTTTGGGTTGTTGTGTATTCATTTTCACTTATTTCCAAAAACTTTTTGATTTCATCTTTGATCTCATTGTTAACCCATTCATTACTTGAAAGCATGTTATTCAGTCTCCATGAGTTTGAGTGTTTTTGGTTTTTTCCCTTGAGATTGGTTTCTAGTTTCAAGCTATTGTGATCTGAGTAGATGCTTGGTACGATTTCAGTTTTCTTGTATTTGTGGAGGCTTGTCTTGTGATCTACCATCATGTGGTCTATCTTTGAGAATGTTCCATGTGCATTGGAAAGGAATGTGTATTTTGCTTCTTCAGGTAAAAAGTTCTGTATATATATATGTATCAGTTAGGTCCATTTCCTCTAGAGTGTTGTTCAATGCCACAACATCCTTGTTTATTTTTTGTTTGGAAGATCTGTCTATTGTTGATAGTGGGGTATTAAAATCTCCTACTATTAGTGTGTTGCTGTCTATATCCTTCTTTAAGTCCTCCAAGATTTTCCTTAAATATTTCGGAGCTCCTACATTGGGTGCATGTATGTTTACCAGAGTTATTTCTTCTTGATGGATTGTTCCCTTAAGTATTATGAAATGTCCTTCTTTATCTCTTTTTATGGCGTTCATCATAAAATCTATTTTGTCTGAAATAAGTATTGCTACTCTGGCCTTTTTTTTTTTATTTGCTTGACATATATTTTTCCATCCCTTCACTTTCAATCTATGTCAATCTTTTGTTCTGAGGTGGGTCTCTTGAAGATGGCATATATGTGGGTCATGTTTTCTTATCCATTCAGTACTGTATGTCTTTTGATTGATGCATTTAATCCATTTACATTTAAGAATATTATTGATTGATACTTATTTGTTGCCATTCCCCCCACACCTTTGTACCTGTGTTCTTCTCTGTCTCTCTCTCTGTTTCTTCCTATTTTTAAAGCAGACCCTTTAGCATTTCTTGCAATGCTGGTTTGGTGGAGATGTATTCTTTTAGCCTCCTTTTGTCTGGGAAACTCCTTATTTCTCCTTCCATTTTGAATGTGAGCCTTGCTGGGTAGAATACTCTTGGTTGCAGGCCTTTGTTTCCCATTACTTGGAGTATTTTTTGCCATTCCCTTCTGGCTTGTATTGTTTCTGTTGAATAGTCATTTGATAGCCTTATTGGAGCCACCTTATATGTTATTTGCTGTTTCTCTCTTGATGTTTTTAGGATTCTCTCTTTGTCTCTGAAATTTGCCATTTTAATTATAATGTGTCTTCGATTGGGTCTGTTTGGGTTGATCTTCACTGGGACTCTGTGCTTCCTGAACTTGAGTAGTGTTTTCACTCATCATGCTAGGGAAATTTTCTGTCATTACTTTTTTGAACAGGTTTTCCATTCCTTGTTTCTTTTCTCCTTCTGGTATCCCTATGATATGGATATTATTGCATTTCATGTTGTCCTGCAGCTCTCTTAAAACCTCTTCATTCTTGTTCAGCCTTTTTTCATTCTCTTGCACTGTCTTGGAATATTTTTCTATGTTGTCTTCCAACTTGCTGATCCATTCCTCTGCTTCCTCTAGCCTACTGTTGATTCCTTCTACTGTATTCTTCAACTCAGAAATTGTATTCTTTATTTCCTCCTGGCTCTTACTGATAGTGTCTAAGTCCTTCTTAATGCTGGTGTAGATCTCAGTAAGTTCCTTGTAGCTTCCCCTAGAGTTCTTTGTAGTTCCCCTGAAGTTGTGTATAGTTTTCTTTTAGCTGGCTGAGCTTGTTGAGCTTCTCTATCATCATTGTTTTAAATTCCATATCTGATAGTTTGTTTGCCTCTGTTTCATTTAGTGATCTTTCTGGGTATTTCTCCTTTCCTTTTGGTGATGGACTGATTCTTTTTTCCCCGATTTTGGGTGTCTGTTGTTGCTTTTTTTTTTTTTTTCTTGGATTAATCTGCTTTGATTCCCTGCCTTTGTACAGCACCCTTCTGTGTTAGGGGATTTGTGGAGTTCAGTGTTGCAGTCTCCTAGATTTCCTCCACTTGTTGCTCTTGGGGTGGCCTTTATGGCATTAACTTGGGATGTCTGGTTGTATTTTGGATTGGTTGTATGTGTTGCTCCTTTCCCTCCAGTTGGCTGATTGAGAGATACTCCTTCAATCCCATCTCATACACTGTTTGTGAGCTGCTCCTAAAACAGAACCTCCAGTCCAGGCAAGATAACCACACCTTCAGAGGTATCTTTCTCCTTTAATCCCCCTTTTGACTGCCTATGAACCTAGCTATATATCCATACCCTCCAAGGTTACCCCCATTTTTAATCACACTCTCAGTTGCAACTGAGCTAGTCTTAAAAGGGATGTAGATATGATAAGACTGTTATATGAGGGGAAACATGATTAAGTTGACTAATGTATAGATAATTTTGAAGGGTGCCAAGGAGTAGCAAAGATAGCAGGGATAAGAGAGAGAAAGCCAACTTATCTATTCCATAGAAATGAGGGGAAGAGAATCAGAATGCCTCAAGTGGGAGTAAACAGTATAAGCCCATGTTTATAGTTGCTGCATCTACCTTCCTGTCCACCCTTAATGAGCCCTGATTAGTCCAGGTAAAGCCAGGACCTGTGTGCTTTTAGCAGAAAAAAAGAATGTGTAGTCTCTAGTAGCACACCTCAACAAAAAAAAAAGAAAGAAAGAAAGAAAGGGTTTAAGCAGCTGGGGAGGGGAGGAATACTTAGATTGAGGACTGGGAATGAGTCGTAGCAGGAGAGTGAGTAGACTTAAAAACAAGAGTAGGAAGAGGGTCTTGGGTATTTAGGTGGATTGAGATAAGGGAGGAGTAAAAATATGTGAGCTGGGATACACTATGGTATAAACAGTATTTACTTAAAATGCATTAATTGTGAGGGTTGGAAGTAACTTTTGAAAAGGATATGCTAGGGATTAATAGTTCATGTAGCTCTCGGTGCTTGAGATTATCAGTGATCCATTTCCTGAGTGCCTCTTTTTCTTGATCAAGTCTCTGCAGTCTACAGTCAAGCTGTGTGGTCTTGGAGTGGCAGGGCCTATGGTGCTCCAATTCGTAGTGACCTGTAGACATCTCATACTCCCTACCCCATCCTCCAGCTGCTCTGGCACTGGAGAGCGCCATTAGCACTGCTCTCTACTCTGTTGCCATCTTTCCATCAGATCACATTTAAATAATGTTTGAACATGAATTTGCTCGGTTTATCCATCAGACCTAGCTATAAGTTTGTAACATTTAAATTGTAACTTTACCTTTCCCATTGCTAGATAATCTAGCCCATCTGAACAATTGAACACTACACACTGTACAGCAAGAGCTTTAGCCAAGTCCTTGGTGGTTTCAGTTTTTCCTGTGCCTGCTGGACCTTCTGGAGCACCTCCAAGGTTTAAATAGAAGGCACCTATCTGAAAAGAAAAATTTATGTGAAAAGAAATCCATGCATAACTGAAAGAAAACAACAACAACAACAACAACAATTACTTGCAAAACGGATTTAGGTGTAACTTCAGAGTTACACCTACAATGAATTGAACAATTGTATTGTTCAGCTACGTTTTAGCACACAAGTTTCTAGCTGCACAAAAAATAAGCAATTTAAAGAGGTGTTTTTTTTGTGTGTGAAAATGTATCAAAATTTCCTTATCTTTTAATACTTTATATGTACTCCATTTGCCTTTAAAAACAAAGAGAATCTAGTCTTGAGGTGTTAAAATTCGGTCAAAGTTTTAATTAGAAGTGGTTGTGGAAAGGATTAGAGTTCAATAATAACAATTTCTTAAAGAGCCTCAAAGAGGTTAAACACCTGAAAGTGAATGGGCGTCTGTCAGTTGGAAGAGAAACAAATGACCTATTATGTAATTTCATCACTGAGTCACCTTGGCTATTGATCCTGATATTCTTGCTATGTTCTCCATTTTCTCCATTCCCATAACTCTGTTCTATAGTTCTCTTATCAGTAGTATCACTTTCTACCTTACATTACAGTTAATTATGTACATTTTCCCCCTCCCAATGAATCTTTAATTTCAATAAACATAGCATCAGCAATCACGGAATGCTTTCTAGGTCCCCACAATGACTAGAACAGTGGCTGAACACTTTTTAATGCATTTAGATTACAATCAACTCTCTAACTATGAAGTTTGCTTCACAAAAACTACTATGAGAGTTTGCAAAACTTAACACCTTTTAGGAAAAGGTTAAAGGATACAAGGTTGTACATACAGGGAGGCAGGAGGTACATGTGGACTCCTGTACTTTCTACTTAATTTTGCTGAGAACCTAAAGTTGCTCTTTAAAAAGTCTATGTTTAGACAGAGGGGAGCAAAAAGGGGATGGATGTAATACAACAAAAATAAAATAAAAATTTTAAGAAGTCTATGTTTAAAATAAATAAAAATACACCTATAAAAATCATAAACATTTTAACATTAAAATAGCAGACATCTAAATAAAGGCAATATTGATGGATATTTTATTTATCTTAAATTTATGACATATGCCCTACTGTTAATAACCATTAATTTGATTGCTGGAACCCTTTCTTTTTATAATTTCAAGAAAATGGTTACAAATGTGTTCCTTTTATTGTGAATATACTAGGAGACTTCTTTGATTTCTCAATCTAATACGATATACAAGTGTTTAATATGCTTCTGATTTTACAACTTGAAGTTGTTAGCTTCTACCTTACAAGTATTCATAGCTTTTTAAAACTGATTTATTATTGTTGTATTACAATTGTTTTATTTCCCCCCTCATTGTTCTCCCCTATTCCCCTGCCCCTCTCCCACAGCAAATCCCCACCTCCTTGTCCATGTCCATGGACCTTTCACATTAGCTCTTCATCTTAACCCTACCCCTTCTCTCTCTCCACTTCCTCCCTCCTCCCTTCTCCCCTCTGGTCACAGTCATTTTGCTCCTTTTCTTTCCCCTATGTCTCTGGTTTCCTTCTACTTGTCTGTTTGTTTGTTCATTAGTCTCCTGAATTAGGTGAGATCATATGGTATTTGTCTTTTGCTACTTGGCTTATTTCACTAAGCATAATACTCTCCAGTTCCAACCATGCTATCACAAAAGGTAGGAGTTCCTTCTTTCTTTCTGCTGTGTAGTACTCTGGGAAACAAGTATTCATAGCTTTTGATTACACTGAGGTCCCTGATAGGACAAAGAAGCTTGAGATTAATTTGTTCAACAAATATTTAGACAGTAATTATGTACTTGTTTGCCACTAGAGAAGAAAATAAGATAGAGGTCCAAGATGGCAGAGGAGTAAGTGGTAGCTGCACTTACATCCTCCCAGGACCATTCCGGAATTGTAACTGAATTGTGGAGAAATCAACCAGAATAAACAACTGAATGCTTGCTGGACAGACAGAAGAAACCATTTTACCACAAAGTGACTTGTATAGAGTGCAGAGGAGATATGAGAGGGCTTGCAGGACTCCCACAGGTGGCAGCTGAGGTACTGCAGGGAAATTTCAGTGGCTGGGAGCTCCTCTTGAGTATTGTGGGGTCTAATTCCAATCTAGGATCTCCAGCCTACATCAGAGCTGAACAGGACACCAGATAATATCCAGCTGTGAAAAGTGGCAGGTTTCTGTCTGCCAGGAAGAAATAGCTAGAGACACAGAGATACTTTAAAGGAGCAATGAATAACATTTAGTTTGCACCCATTTACCCTGGGCTTTGGCAAAGGGGGACAGAAGGGTGGACTAGAGACACATGAGGAGAGTCTGGGGTTGGTGGATCTGGGAAAAGAACTGAAGAAACAGCTGCCAAGATCCCCATGCTGAGTCATTCTCCATGCTATAGGATCCATCTTGTTCAGGCAGACCACTCCCCTCCAAGTGGCATAAGACTGGGGGATAGCAAGAATCCTGCCTGTTATTACTCTGCCCTACCCTGTGGTGCTTAAGCCTGACTGCTGATACAGATTTACTAGCTTAACAAATGAAGGAGATGGCTACAGATTGTGGATCCCTGGTAGTTTCAAACAGGTTGCCTAGGACCAGAACGGGACACCATCTGACAGTATCAGATACAGATCCAGAAAGGGAATACAGTGATAAACACTAGATGCTACTGAAAGGAATTCTACTGCAGTCTTCTTTGTGATTTGCATTATTTTCTCTCCTGCATAACTTTTTACTATTCATTTTCCTTCCTCCAAGCTTGTGAATATTATGTAACTAGTTTTTATATTGTAGTTTATTTTAAATTTCACATATTGCTCCTCCCTTCTTTTACTCCATTTTACCTTTTTTCTCTTATTTTTATTAAAAATTTTTCTATCTTGCTAGGACATGTTTCCATTACACACACTTACTATTTATTCTCCCTCCAGAATCTCTAAACCATTTTTTGTCATTAGTTGTCTCACATTCTTTTTCCCATTCTTAAAATACCCTTATTTTCTCTCCACATTTATCAGTCTTTACTCATTGATTGTGGATATGGTGGTTGTTTTTGTATTTCTTCAAATTTATTTCTAGATCTTCACAATTTTTGTATTTCAAATCTCAAATTTTACTGTTCCCCTCTTCTACACCACTTGCCTTACTCCTACCCTTGTGTTTTAAATTGGAATTTATCCCTGTTTTACCCTGGTTTTCATTCCTCACTCTTAGTATTCCTTCTCCCTCTATCCTCTCAAAATAAATTACTTCTCTTTCCTCTAGATGCCTTTTAGTTTTCCTTTTTTTCCCCTCCCTCTTATTCCCATCCCACCTATATTAATTTTTTTTCTCATTTGTTGTTGATACTGCTGAGGTGGATATTTTTCTTCAATTTTGTTTGAATTTTTATTTTCTCTCTCCCTCTCTTACTATATCTTCTTTAAAAATTTATGTTTAAACCTCGTATTATACACTATCCTTCTCTTACTCCATTTCACCTTCTTCCCTCCATTTTTTTAAAGATGGAAATTTTACTTTCTCTCTTCACCTTGTCCCAATTCCCTACTGTTATTGCTCCTACCTCTATCCTCTCAAGATCATTTTTCTTTCAGTTAGTCATCTCATTCTCACTTTTCCATTCTTATAATAGTCCCAATCTCTTTACATCTTTATTAATATGAGCTTCATTGGCTGTTGATAGTGTGGTTGTGAGTGGGAGTTATTTTTGCAGGTGTGATTTGTTTCCCTGGCTATTTGGTTTTGTTCTGGTAACACCTGTACAATAATGTACAAGATAAGGTGGGCAGGGTGACTCTAAGTTAACCATCGGAAGTGACAGACCCACCAAAGAATGACCCAACAATAATGAAATCCCTATTGCAAACAGAGATTCCACATAAATGGCATATAGAGCACCTCAAGAACATCTAGTTAAGGAGATCAAGGAAACTGTATCACTGAATCTCACAGGTTTTCTACCACAGAAGGTCACACCATGAAGACAGGAAGTCAAAGCAGATCAATCTAATACACAGAAACAAACAAGAAGAGTCACTGAAAATGGGAAGATAAAGAAACAATGCCCCAGTTTAAAGTACAGGATGAATTTCCAAAAAGTGCTTTAAAAATAGAGGTAAACAAATGTTCAGACATTGAGTTAAAAATAATAGTTATAAGGATGCAAAATGAGCTCAGAGAAAACTACAAAGAACTCCAGGAGAACTACAAGGAACTTATTGTAAAATACATCAGCATGAAAAAGCGCATAAAAATTATCAATAAGAGTCAGGGGGAAATGAAGAATTAAATATTTGAATTGAAGAACACAGCAGAAGGAATTAAAAGCAGGCTAGATAAAGCAGAGGACTGAATAAGCCAGCTGGAAGACAAGGTAGAAAAAAAAATATGAGAGAGAGCAACAAAATGAAAAATGACTTGAAAATAATGAAGAGGATTTAAGGGAGCTATAAGAGAACATGAAATGTAATAATACCCATATCATAGGGATACCTGAAGGAGAAGGAGAGGAGCAAGGCATAGAAAATAGTTTGAAAACGTCTCTAAGTTGATGACAGAAAATGTCATACAACTCCAGGAAACATAGAGTATCCATATCAAGATGAACTCAAAGAGTGCCACTCCAAGATACACCATAATTAAAATGGCCAAATTTAAGAACAAAAAGAGAGAGAGAGAATCTTAAAGGAAGGAAAGGAGAAACAGCTAGTAAAATACAAGAGAGCTCCAATAAGGCTATCATCTATTTACTCCACAGAAACACTACAAGCCAGAACTGAATGACAAGAAATATTCTAAAAAATGATAAGCAAAGACCTGTAACCAATACTGCTCTACCCAGCCAGGCTCTCACTTAAAATGGAAGATGAAATAAGGAGTTCCCCAGATACAAACACAAAAAAAAGGCTAAAAGAATACATCTCACCCTTTCCTGTTGCGAGTTGCTTGGAGTTGGTTCCTGGGTCTCTGAGATCTGAAATTTGAAAGGTTCTTCACGTACAGGGAACTGCACCCAGCTACTCCGTGGTGGTAACCATGCCACAAAATGAGTATATTGAGTTACACCATAAGTGCTATGGATATCATTTGGATTACCATGAGAAAAAAAGAAAGAAGGAAGGTTGAGAGGCTCATGAATGTTCAAAGAAAGCAAAGAAGTTGATTGGTCTGAAGGCTAAGCTCTACCATAAACAGTGCCATGCTGAGAAAATACAAATGAAGAAGACTATCAAGATGCATGAAAAGAGAAATACCAAACAAAAAAATGATGAGAAGACTCCACAGGGAGCAGTACCTGAATATCTCTTGGACAGAGAGGGACAGTCCTGAGCTAAAGTACTTTCCAACATGATTAAACAAAAATGAAAAGAGAAAGTGGGAAAATGGGAAGTCCCTCTGCCCAAAGTTCATGCCCAGGGAGAAACAGAGGTATTAAAAGTTATTCAAACTGCAAAGAGAAAGAAAAAAGCATGGAAGAGGATGGTAACTAAAATCTGCTTTGCTGGAGATGGCTTCACTCAAAAACCACCTAAATATGAAAGATTCATTAGGCCAATGAGCTTACGTTTCAAGAAGGCCATGTAACACATCCTGAACTGAAAGCCACCTTTTGCCTGCCAATACTTGATGTAAAGAAGAATCCCTCATCCCCGCTTTATACAACTTTGGGTGTTATTACCAAAGATACTGTCATCGAGGTGAATGTAAGCAAGTTGGGCCTTATGACGCAAGGAGGCAAGGTTATTTGGGGAAAATATGCTCAAGTTACGAATAATCCCGAGAATGATGGATGTATAAATGCAGTTTTACTGGTGTGATAGCAGTTTCATACTCCTTGTAATTATTGAAGACTAAGCACCAATCAGGAACACTCCATATAATATTGCATAGTGCAATATTATAACAGCTTACATGTTTACAGCCATCAAGAAAACTATTTATTTTACTATAAAGAATATTAAAATGGCTCAGTTTTACAAATTGGTATTCATTTTTGCATGTTTATCACTTAAATATTCATGAAATTGAATGATTTTATAAACCAGTTTAAGCAAAATTCTGCTTCATCAGTATTTGTCATTTCTGGAAAACCCAGTATAGTTGAAAATACCTTTTATATGTACTAAGAGTGCACACTTAATATAGGGCCTAGGCTGTAAAACTTGGTCATTATCTAAAACCTCACTTCATTATTTATCACTAATCCTAAGAAATGTAGCATTAACACTTGGTAATATAAGTTTATATAAAGTATTCACATTAAAGGTATATGAGAAAAAGTACACTACACTAAATTCAGAACTTATTTAGGTAAATCTTTTCACCTGTAATTCTTAACTTCTTCAGACATTAAATGAGCAGTTGGTATTTTGGGGGGGGGGGGGGGAAGAATACATCTCTACCAATCCAGCATATCAAGAGATGCTAAAGGGACTGCTTTAAGAAGAAAAATTAGACAGATGGGTTAAATTAAGTAGATAGATGATAGATAGAGAGATAGATAGATAGATAGATAGAAAAAGAATGAATACAGGTACAAAGAGAAAAATCACAATGAAAAAGTACCTCTTAATAATAATCTTAAATGAAAATGGATTAAATACACCAATCAAAAAACACGGGGTAAGCCCTGGCTGGTAGCACAGTGGTTAAGGTGCTGGCCTGCGAACACAAAGGTTGCAGGTTCAATTCCCCAGCCAGGGCACATAACAAGGTTGCAAACCAGGTCTCCAATCAGGTCTGTCGCTGGAGGCAGGTGAAAAGCAACCATACATTGAAAAAAAAAAAAAAGTAAAACACACAGGGTAGCTGAATGGATAAGAAAACATGACCCACATATGTGCTATATACAAGAGACTCACTTCAGAACAAAAGATCTACACAGACTAGAAGTGAAGAAATAAAATATATATTTTCCAAGCAAATGGACATGAAAGAAAAGCCTAGGGTAGCAATACTTCTTTTTTTTTTTTATTGTTAAAATTTTATTATGAAATAGTTTAAATACATAAAAAAGTAGTAAATAAAAATTAGCCATGTATCCACATTATCTCCATGTACGTTTCTTTTTTCCAGTTTTTTTTTTATTGTTGTTGAATTACATCCATGGCCTTTTTGCTCCCCTCTGTCCCCCTCCCCAGCCATCCATCCACCCCCAAAGTCAATCCCACCTGTTGTCCATGTCCATGGTTCCTTTATACTAGGTTCTTGTCTAAGCGGGTAGCAATACTTCTATTAGACAAAAAAGACTTCAAAACAAAGGCCATAAAAAGAGACAAAGGAAGACATCTCAAGATACTTAAGGAAATAATCCATCAAGATATAACCCTAGTAAACATATATATCTACCTTGTACAGGAGCACCCAAATATATAAGAAATATCTTCTCTTCAACAAATGGTGTTGGGAAACTGGACAGCAACATGCAAAAAGATAAAACTAGACCACCAACTTACACCATACATCAGAATAAACTCAAGATGGATAAAGGACTTAAACATAAGCAGTGCCACCATAAAGGTCCTGGAGAAAAATATAGGCAGTAAACTTTCAGATATCCTACGCAGAAATATGTTCACTGATACTTCACCAAGGGCAAAGGAAATAAAAGAACAAATCAACAAATGGGACTATATCAAATTGAAAAGTTTCTGTTCAGCTAAAGAAAAGATCAGCAAAATTCAAAGGGAACCAACTGTATGGGAAAACATAATTGCCAATGATACCTCAGACGAGGGTCTGATCTCCAAAATATATAAAGAACTAATGTGACTCAACATCAGGAAGACAGACAGCCCAATTCACAAATGGGCAAAGGACCTGAACAGACAACTCACTGAGGAAGATATACAAAGGGCCCAGAGGCATATGAAAGAATGCTTAACCTCACTAGCCATCAGACAGATGCAAATTAAAACCACAATAAGATACCACCTCACACCTGTCAGAATGGCAATCATCAGCAAATCAACAAACAACAAGTGTTGGCGAGGATGCGGGGCAAAGGGAACCCTCATACACTGTTGGTGGGAATGTAGGCTGGTGCAGCCACTGTGGAAAACAGTATGAGGTTTCCTTAAAAAACTAAAAATGGAACTGCCTTTTGATCCAGCAATTCCACTAATTGGACTATACCCAAAGAATCCCGAAACACCAATTCAGAAGAACCTATGTATCCCTATGTTCATAGCAGCACTATTTACAATAGTCAAGTGCTGGAAACAGCCTAAGTGCCCATCAGTGGATGATTGGATCAAAAAACTTTGGTACATTTACACAATGGAATTCTATCTAGCAGAAAGAAAGAAGGAACTCGTATCCTTTGCAACAACATGGATGGAACTGGAGAGTATAATGCTTAGTGAAATAAGCCAGTCAGTGAAGGACAAATACCATATGATCCCACCCATTACAGGACAATAATGAACAAAACTAACGACAAGCAAAACAGAACCAAATATATGAATACAGTGAATAGGTCTTCAGAGGTCAGGGGGAAAAGGGTTGGGGGGAGTGGGGAGGCAGAGGCAAGGAAGGGGAGCACTTTAGACAAGAACCTAGTATAAAGGAACCATGGACATGGACAACAGGTGGGATTGACTTTGGGGGGACAGAGGGGAGCAAAATGGGGATGGATGTAATATAACAATAAAATATAAAAAGAAAAAAGAAAAGAAATATCTTGAAGGATTTCAAGATAGGTGTCAATAGCAACATACTCACAGTAGGGGATTTTTTATTTTTTATTTTTTAAAGATTTTTTTTATTTCATTATTTTGAGAAGGAGGGGAAGGGAGAGAGGCAGAGAGGGAGAGAGACATCAATGTATGGTTGCTTTTCACTTGCCTCCAGCCACAGACCTGACTGGAGACCTGGTTTGCAACCTGGTTATGTGCCCTGGCTGGGGAATCGAACCTGTGACCTTTGGGTTCGCAGGCCGGCACCTTATCCACTGTGCTACCAGGCAGGGCACAGTAGGGGATTTTAGCACCCTACTGTCAATAATGGATAGAATGTCCAAGCAAAGAATCAACAAACATATTGTGACATTGAGCAACACTCTAGATCAAATGGACTTAATTGATACATACAGAAACTTTCACCCAAAGGAGCAAAATACACATTCTTTTCAAATGCATATGAAACATTCTCAGAAATAGACCACATGGTAGGGTACAAACCAAGCCTCAACAAATTTAAGAAAACTGAAATAACATCAAGTACCTTTTAGATCACAATAGCTTAGAACTAGAAACCAACCTCAAGGGAATAAGATAAAACATTCAAATTCATGGAGACTGAGTAACATGCTATTAAATAAGGAATAGGAATAGATTAACAAGATCAAGGTCGAAATCAAAAAGTTCCTGTAAACAAATGAAAATGAATACACAACAGCTCAAAACCTATGGGACACAGCGAAGGGAGTCCTGAGAGGGAAATTCATATCAACAAATATAGGCCTACCTAAAAAAATAAAAAATAGAAGACTCTCAAATAAACAACCTAACCCTACAGCTACAAGAACTAAAGGAACAACAAGAAACAAAGCCCAGAGTAAGTAGAAGGAAGGAAATAATCAAGATAAAGAAGAATTAAATGACATAGAGACTAAAAGAACAATTCAAAGAATCGATGAATCCAGGAGCTCATCCTCTAAAAAGATTGACAAGCACAACAAAATTGACAAGCCTCAACCACACTCATCAAGAAGGAAAGCGAGGACCCAAATAAATAACATCAGAAACAGGAAGAATCAAAATGGTGGAGGAGTAAGGGGAGCTACACCAATCTGGAATTATAACTTAACTGGGGAGAAATCATCCAGAATAACCGAAAGAATACCCGCTGGAGAGAAGCCTTATAACCACGGACCGAACAGAAGAGGCTGCTTCATCACAATGTGATTGGTAGGAAGTGTGGAGATGCAGGAGAGCTGGTGGGGCTCCCACAGGCAGAAGCTGAAAGGGCAGGGAAATATCTCAGCAGCCAGGGGTTCCACCTGAGAAGGGTGGGATCTAAACCCCTAGGTGGGCTTCCCAGCCTGCAGCAACAACACTGAGAGTAAAACAGTACCCAGCTGTGAAAAGCAAAAAGCCACCAGCTTTAACTTACCTTGAAAGTGACAGCTAAAGTTCTTAAAGGGACAATGCATGACAGTACATTGGCACCCACTTACCCTGGTCTCCAGCAGAGGGAGGACAGAGTGGACAAGAGATGCTTGAGGAGTTTGTAGTGGTGGCTTTGAGGTGAGAAATGAGGGAGCAGGGCTGATTCAACCTCCATATAGCAGGCAGACCACTCTTTTCCAAGTGGCAGTAATAGCCCAGCTCACAGGAATTAATCTGCCCCATCCAGTGGAGCTTAAGCCTGAGCCCTGATCACAGACTGATTGGATTAACAACTCGAGGAGACAATTACAGTCTCTGGTAGTCTCCTATAGGCTGACTAGGCCCAGACTAGGACATGAGCTGACATCACCAAGCAAGGACCCAGGGAGTAAAACAAGTGTACCTCTACACCACAGAAGGTCACATCGCAAAGATAGGAAGTCAAAGCAAACCAATCCAAGAAGCAGAAATAAACAAGAAGAGTCACCTAAAATGGAGACAAAGAAACAAGTCCCCATCAAAAGGAAAAGAGGAGGCCCTGGATGGTGTAGCTCAGTGGATTGGTGCCAGCCTATGAACCCAAAGGTCACTGGTTCCATTCTCCATAAATCAGGTTGCAAACCAGGTCTCTAGCCATGTCCTTGGCTGGAGGCAGGGGAAAGGCAATCATACATTGATGCTTCTCTACCTGTCTTTCTCCCTTCCTGCCCTTCTCTATAGAAAATAATAAATAACATATTTAATAAAAAATTAAAAATAATTTTTTAAAGATTTCATTTAATACTTTTAGAGAGAGGGGAATGGAGGGAGGCAGAGAAGGAGAACCATCTATGTATGGTTGCCTTTCACCTACCTCCAGCTACAGATCTGGCTGGGGACCTGGCTTGCAACCTGGTTATGTGCCCTGGCTGGGGAATCGAACCAGTGACCTTTGCATTTGCAGGCCAGCGCCTTACCCACTGTGCTACCAGCCAGGGCAAAAATAATTTTTTAACTAAAAAAATAATAAAAGCAGAGGAAATTTTTTAAAAAATAAAGGAAAAGAGGCATCTCCAGAAAGAGTGCTAAATGAAAGAGAGACAAACACACTATCAGACATGGAATTCAAAATAATGATTAAAGAAAACCTCAATGAGCTCAGTGAGCTTAAAGAAAACTACAAACAACTTCACAGGAAACACAAAGAACTCCAGGGAAGTTACAAGGAACTTGCTAAGAACTACATCAGCATTAAAAAGGATATATAAACTATCAAGAGCCAGGAGGAAATAAAGAATACAATTTCTGAATTAATACAGTAGAAGGAATCAAAAGCAGGCTAGAGGAAGCAGAAGATTGGATCAGTAAGCTGGAGGTCAACACAGAAAAAAATTCCCAGACAGTGCAACAAAATGAAAAAAGACTGTAAAAGAATAAAGAAGCCCTGGCTGGTAGCACAGTGGATAAGGCGCCGGCCTGCGAACCCAACAGTTGCAGGTTCGATTCCCCAGCCAGGGCACATAAACCAGGTTGCAAACCAGGTCTCCAGCCAGGTCTATGGCTGGAGGCAGGTGAAACGCAACCATACATTGATGTCTCTCTCCCTCTCTGCCTCTCTCCCTTCCCCTCTTTCTAAAAATTAATGAAAT
>PVIW01010762.1:0-41982 GCA_004026585.1 Noctilio leporinus
GAAAGAAGGAACTTGTACCCTTTGCAACAGCATGGATGGAACTGGAGAGTATTATGCTTAGTGAAATAAGCCAGTCAGTGAAGGACAAATATCATATGATCTCACCCATTACGGGACAATAATGAGCAAAACTAACAACAAGCAAAACAGAACCAAGTATATGAATACAAGGAATAGGCCTTCAGTGGTCAGGGGGAAAGGAGTTGGGGGGAGGAGGGAGGCAGAGGCAAGAAAGGGGAGCAGCTTAGACAAGAACCTAGTATAAAGGAACCATGGACATGGACAACAGGTGGGATTGACTTTGGGGGGAATGGGTGGGTGGGGAGGGGGACAGAGGGGAGCAGAAAGGGGATGGATGTAATACAACAACAATAAAATTTTTAAAAATTAAAAAAAAATTTGTTTACAAAAAGAAGCAGATAGCTCATAAGTTATAATATGCTGACCCCTGTGCCAAATGAATGATGAATGAATGATGTGAATAGTTAATAAATATTTATTGAGTACCTACTTATGTACTAGGCACTGAAGGTAGAATTTGTGAACCACATAGACAAAAAGCCTTGCCCTGACATTCCAGTGGGGAAAGCAGATAATAAGCAAATAAATAAACACTATGGTAGGCCAGAGGGTGCTAAGTGCTATGGAGAAAAATTAAGCAAGGAAGGGAATGAAAAATGCATGTGTGCAGGGAGGATAAGGAGTACAATTTTAGATATAGAAGTGAGGGAAGAGCTCTCTGCCAAGAAGCCTGGAGGGAAGAGAACAATCACAGTGTGTATCTGGAGACAGAGGGATCCATGGAGAAAGAAGAGCATGTACGAAGTCCTGAGGCTGGACTGTACCTAGAGGGTTCTAGGAATGGTGAAGAGGTCCATATGGCTAGAGTGGAGTGAGTGAGGGGAGAGAGAGAGGAGATGAGAACTGAGAGGTAAACAGAGGCCAAATCTTCTGGGCTACGGTGAGGACTTTGTGTTTTGTGCCAAGAGCCATGGGGAGCCATGGGAGGGCTGGGAACATAGGAAGGACAGGATTTCCTAGGATCCTCTGTGAAAGCTCTGAAGAGTAACATTTCCCAATACTGGGCCCAGGAGGAAGTTAGTGAACAGAACAGGATTGGATGAAAAAGAAGAAACAACGCCAAATGTTGACCCTCCAAGGCTTCCATCCCCATCAGTCCTTGTAGACATGCTGAGATGAAGTCTTCCAAGCAACACAGCCCAACCCAGTTTGATTTGCTTGTACCCAGACCCTCCAACCCTAACTAAATCCATTCCTCCTGGCTTCAATTCAGGTCCTCCTCATTCCTTATCTCACCAAAGTTCTTTTCAAAACAGCTCCCTCCAGCCCTGCATTTCTGAAGCCAGCTAGGTTTCATCTTGGGGTTCTTGGGGGCATTACCTTCTCTATTCCACCCAACCCATTTCCTCATCTTCCTTGGCTTCCAACTAAGCTACATTCCCAGTCTCTCTTCGGTTGGATGGGACTGTGTGACCAAGTTCTAGCCCATGGGATAAGAACAGAGGTAATGGAGCCACATCTGGACAAACTGGCCTCCAGTGGTTTCCTTTCTTACACTCCTTCCTTCCCTGCCCTCTGGATCAATATCTCTGGATGAATAGGGAGGGTGGGAGGGACCATGACATGGAAGGACCCAGGGACTTAGAGAAACTGTAAAGAAAAGCCATCCTCCCAGTTGACCCAAATGGAATTGTTGTTGCTGTTTTTTTTTGTTTTTGTTTTTTTTAAGTTTTGTGTAAATTGCAGTGCTCTGTTTATGACTTTATTTATTTATTTATTTTAGAGAGAGGGAAAGGGAGAAAGGGAGAAAGAGAAACATCAATGTGTAGTTGCCTCTTGTGCGTCCCCAGCTGGGGACCCAGCCCTCAACCCAGGCATGTGCCCTGACTGGGAATCAGACAGGAGACCCTTTAGTTGGCAGGCCAGCACACAATCCACTGAGCCACACCGGCCAGGGCCCAAGCAGGATTGTTATGTGAGCAACAAGTAAGTTTTTATTGTCATTGAAGCAATGCAATTTGTCACAAGACTAGCATCTCATGCCTTGGCTATACCACATCCTAAAGCCAACTGAAATCCACTGAAAGCAAATTAACTAAAAGAGTGACTCCCCTTAATTTAGCACTTGCTATACACCTCAATCACCATAACAGAAATTTAACTTACCTTATCACATTTAGTACTTACACAATCCTGAGATAAAGATCTTATCCATGTTGCTATCTTATAGATAAGACAATCAGGGCTCAAATAGGTTAAATAATTTTTCCTCCAAGATCACAGCACTATTAAGTACCTGACTTAAAATTCAAACTAGCCTAATATATAAAGAGCTTCAGAAAATCAATAAGAAAAAAAGCCAACAGTACTAGAAGGAAAAAAATAATTGGCAAGCAAGCCATATAAACAAATTTTCACTGAGAGAAAACAAAAATAGCTCTTAAACATAGGAAAGGAAGATCAACCTCACTCAGAAAAAGAAAAATATAAATTGAACCATAATGAGCTCCTTTATTCCCCCAAGTTGTCAACCCCAAAAGCTTGACAACGGGACACTGTTGGCCAGGCGATGGAGAACAAGCAGTCTCACGCATCACTGGTGGTAGTGTAACTGGAACAAACCACCTGGGAAGAACACCTTAGAGAGAACAGTTTCCCCATATCCAAAATATACACTCATTCTCCTTGAGCCAGCAAACTCTTCTGAGAATTTATCCCATGGATATACTAACCAATATGTGAGGCAGCAAGAGTAACATTTACCTGTAGCCCTCACAACTCATTATAGTAATGAGTTCTTGATAGTAACTCATTTATCCCTCACAACCATGCTTTAAGATGGGGACATATTATCTCCCTTTAACAGATGACAAAACTGAAGCACAAAGAGGTTAAGTAACATGCCCAAGGTCATACAGTACAGGAGCTCAGAAATGATTCATGGACAAGGTTAGTGATTGCAGTAAACTTGTCAGAACAAAAGCCAGCTGTCCATTGATGGAGAAGGTGAAGGGTGGTCAAATAAATGATCCCCAGCTATGCAATGAAACAGAGGCAGTTTAGAGTAATTAAGAGAATGGATCCTGGGGCCAGGCTGCCTGGGTTCAAATCCCCAACTCTACCACTTTCAAGTTGGTTGCCCCGGAGCAAATTACTTAACACCCATGTGCTTCAATTTTTCCATATGAAAAATGAGGATAATAATACTATCTCCCTCATCGGTTCTTATGGAAATTAAATGAGTTAAAGTATAGAAAGCATTTAGACCAGGGATTGGTTAGCTTTTTCTACAGAGATCTAGAGAGTAAATACCTTCAGCTCCTCAGGCCAGACAGTTTCTGTTGCAACTACTCACCTCTATAGTTGTAGCTAGAAATCAGCCACAGGTAGTACATAAATGAATATGCATGGCTGTGTGCCAATAAAACTTTATTTGTAAAAAACATGTTATGGACAGATTCAGTCCTCTGATTATAGTTTGCTGTCCCCTGATTTACACTCCAACCTCACACATAGCACAATATAGGTGGTTTGGCAAATAAATGAACTATCTGAAACATCACATAGCCATTTTTGGAAAGGAATGAGAACAATTTCTATGTACTGATTTGGTAAAATTCCCAAGACGATTGTTAAAATAAGGAAAGTGGGGTATAAAGCAGTGGGGGGTATATGCTATCTTTCATGTTAAGGGAGGGGCGTAGTAAGTAAGAACATAAATTCCTATTTGCTTATATTTGCATAAGGAAATTCTGGAAAACTATACAATAAACTTTTTAAAAATGCAGTCACAAGGGAATATAGGAACTGGGTACCTGAGGGACAGGACTAGAAGTTAAAATTTTCCCTGAATGCATTTTTATACATTTTAATACTTGAATAATATGAATGTATTATTTAACCAAATGGTTAAATAATTTAAAGATTCTACTGGGCTCTCTGCCCCTGTCACAGAGTTCTTAACCTCAGCACTGTTGACATTTGGGGCAGGATAATTATCTGTTGAGTGTGGCATTTGTAGGCTACTGAGCAGCATCCCTGGCCTCTATCCAGCATCTCCTAGATGTGACAACCAGAAATATCTCCAGAATTTGCCAAATGTCCCCAGGGGGTGGGATTCACCCCAGTTGAGAACAAATACCCTAACCTAATTCCTACCTACCGTCTTATGTTGCCCACCCTCCCACTATCCCAAATCCTTTCTAAAAAAGACATTTTTAGTGAGGGTTTATCAGATACCAGACACTGTGCTAAGCAGTATTGAAATATCACAAGAATCCACCCAAAAAAGGGGCTGCTTTCATTTACAGTTCACTGATGGGAAAAGTGAGGCTCCAGAGGTGAAGCCAGGAAGTGGTAGTGTCTGTATTTGAACTCAGGTCTGCCTCCTCCAAGCCACTGTCCCCTAGCCCACCCTGTGTTCTAACTCTCCTAACCCTCTCCCTTTCCTGCCTCTGCCAGTGGCACCGGCATTCACTGGGCTAGAGACCTTGGCATCATCTTGGACCCAGTGCCTGTTCCCACCCCAAGGCTAATCAGCTCCCACTTCCTAGTGGATCTTTCCCACAATGACTGTCACATTCCTCCCTTCCTCTGCATGTCATTAGCCTTAAAGTTTCATCTCTGCAAACCAGAATTTGGAGCCTCAGAGAGCAACGGAAGAGAGTTGGGTGCCTGGGTGGCAGTGCGGCTGCTTACAGTAGTATCATCCACTCTCTCTGGGACTCAGATCTGAGGGAACTTCCAGCTTGAAGACTCTTTCCAACCTAACCTCACCCATGAACCATTTCTACCAGCCAGGCCACTTACTGCCCTGCACTAGTACAGCACAGCTTATGTGGGTGCTCACCATTCCAACCCCAGGGCCTTTGCACTGGGAGTACCCCCGACCAGAAGCACTGTTTCCTCAGATCCACATGGCTCATCCCCTCACTGTTCCTGGGTCTCTACTCAAATGTCACCTTATCGGTGAGGCCTTCCAGGCACCCTATTCAAAAGGGTGGCCCCACACTACTGAGTCTCCTTTCCTGCTTTGTTTTCTCCACAGCACATACCACCTCCAGACAATTTATATGTTTCTTTCCTTATTTGCTCACTGGCAGTCCCTCCCACTAGAATGCAGGCTCCACGACAACAGGAGTTCGTGTGTGTCCTGTTCCCACTGTCTGGGCGCTGAAAAGAATCTGGCATACATAGTAATTATTGCCAAATGAATGAATGTTTAAATATGTTCTTCCCAACCTCTTCCCTGGAAACAATTTAGCAAAAGCAGAGGAACTATGAAAAGGAAATGAGAGTAACTGGGAAACCTCCACACCTTTATTTATGCCATTGCCCCCTCTACCCCTACCCACACCCTTCAAGAGCACCTTCCCTTTTCTCTCTCTGCCCTTCCACATCCGCTGGCCCTGGCTTCCATCTGTTGACTGACAGGGACTTGCAAATCTAGAGAGGTTGTTCTTGTGGAACATGTCTCTGGCTTAATGTTTTAGCTTCCCGCATGCATCCCCAATGTGAACAGGCACAGGGTTGAGCTTTGAAGGGGAACAAAATGGGCTGAGGCAGGAGGGAGCAAAGCTCCTAGGTGGGAGGATCAGGTAATACACCTGTACAGCCTAGGGCCCAACATAGCTGGCTGCATGATCCCAGAGCAATGAGGAAACTCCTACTCACTCTTCAAAACCCATCACGAGTGTCCCCTCAGGCAATGCCTTGTCTTTGCCCCAGGACCCCCTCTCCCACCGCCAGAGAACTTATCCCTCTACCACAGTCCTGAGAACAAGGGGATATGGATGTTGGTTCTGTGTCCCCCGGTCTGGGATCACCTTGAGGGCCAGACCTGGGCTGGGGTCCTTGGCATTGCCCAGAACGTAGAATTATGATGGTCCCTGGAGTCCCTGCAGCTGCCCTCCTAGACATTAATGCCACATCCCCCTTGCTTTTCATCAGAAAACCAGCTCTTCACAAGATACATGCAAGGGTGGAAGTTCATCCTTAAGTCTATTCACTTTCTCATTAGCTGCTATTGAAGCCTCACTGAGAACCTTGCCTCCCTGAAGATTTGGGGGGGAGGGAGGGGGCTGACAGGTCCTACAGCTGCTTCCTCATCTGCTGCAAGACAAAAGGAGACAAACAATTGTAGGCAAATTTGGGATGGCCCGTAGTAGAAAAGGCTGGCCATGGAGGGTAGGGGGCTCAGCAGCTCCCTCATTCTATCAACAAACACTGCCTGGGCTAGGAAGGGGGGCTACCCACCTGTCCACCCATGGCTCTGTCCCTAGGAAATGCCTCCACGGAGTCCCCCATGGACCCCTCTCCCTGAGCAGTCACTTCCCCTCGCCCCATCTGCACATGGTACCTCAGACCAGAGAGGAGGCAACGGATGCCCCAGCTGGCCATCACCAGCCTATAGCTCCTGTTGACAAGGCTTTCATCCCAGCATAGAGCCTAAGGGCTGGCCTGTGGGTCCCCTCAGACCCTCATGGCAGGCGGGGCACCCCAGCCCCCACCCAGCAGCATACACCACTTCCACCCAGCACCCAGGCAGCCTGAGGGAAACAGAGAAGGTGCTGCAGAAAGAGCATCCAGTCCTGTTACCTCCCCCACCCCAACCGCATTCAAATAGGGACTTGAATGTATTTCCTGAGCCGGGGGCGGTCACAGTCAAATCCGCCTCCTTCTGGACCCTTTGCCCTTACAGAAATTGCTACTGAGAAAGAGCAGCTATTTCTAGGCTCCCAAACCTCAGAATCTACTCTGGAGGTCTCAGGACCAGATCCTACCTCAATGCTCCCAGGGAACAGAGGAAGAGCAGAGCCCTGGGTCACAGTTCCCCACCTACCCCAAGCTGCCCCAGGCCCAGGCAGGAAGCCAAGGGGAAGGAGCTGCGTGGGGAAGGAAGGGGCCCAGGGCCCAGAGAAGGAGACACATGTGGGGAAGGAGGCAGAGGAGGCCCCTCCCCCAGAGCCGGAATATGGGGGTATGGGGTCAAAGAAAACCTTAGGCATCCTGTTGGCCATCTAGAGGGTTCCTAGGTACCACCTCAAGACTCCCAGAGGGTGGTACCCAGGGCCTTGAACCCCGGTGAAGTCAACCTGGAGCTTAGAAGTGCTTAACCCCCCGTTTGCCAGTTCTCAGGCGAGATTTGGACTCCCTTCGGGCCTAGGAACACATTCCTGTTAGCCTGGGATGAGCCACCGCAGGATGTCAGTGTTAGTTAGCATCCACACATCACTCCTGTCCCCTAAGTCAGCCGAAGAGTTGGCATATACCCCCCGACACTGCCAGCCCAGAGGTACAGTGCATTAACCCAGCCTGGAATGCCCCCACTTCCAACTTTCAGCTCGACAGCCCGCAGCGGGCTCACCTGGGACATCTGGGGGCGCAGGTTGACCTCGCGTAAGTTGATGGCGTGGGGCAGCAGGTTGTTAAGTAGCTGGCAGAGAAGGACCCCATCCCGAAGAGCCTGAGCCAGCTCGCACACCTGGGCCCCGTCCCAGGTCACACGGTGGCTGGGCGGCAGCACCCGGCACTGGATCAGCCAGTGGGTACACTGGCGCCACAGCTCCATGGCTGCTGCCTTCCCCGGCCTGCCCGCGCACCCCTCGCAGCTTCCACCACTCGCCCGCCCGCCTGCCTGTGCTGCTAGCTACCACTTCCTCTTCTTTGCCTGTAACTGTCGCCGGGAGAGGGGGTGGAGGAGGAGGAGCCGTGGGGGTGGGGTGGGGGCGGGGGGAGCACCTGCAGTCCAGCCCCGCCTAGCCCAGCCCCTTCCATGAGGGACCGGCTTTCCCTCACCAACACAACCCTGGGCACCTGGGAGGAGTGAAGGACTGCAGGTGGTCAGGCTAACTTGACTGAGACTGGCTGACTTTCTCCATAGCCAACCTTTGAGCGCAGTAACACCTGAAAATACTCGAATCTGCCCTCTACTATGCTACCCCGTCCCTCCCTGCCTCCACCCTGGTCCAGCCCCATCGTCCCTAGCCTGGATCAGTGCGGTCTCCTCCGCCCTGGTCCCTGGGCTCCCTCTCTCTACTCCACAGTCTATCCTCTCCACAATGCCCAGAGGGCGCCTGAAAGCCCCTGAATCAAGTCAGGATGGCCCCCTTCTTGTCACATACCTTTCACTTTGGGGTAAAAATCTTCCCTGCAGCCCAAAAGACCCTGTATGACTTGTCCTTCACTCCCCTCCTCCACACCCCCTTTGCTCACTTGCCACGCAGGCCTCCTGCTGCTCGTCCAATAAGCCAAGCCTGGTCCTGCCCCAGGACCTTTGCACAAGCTTCTATTCTGATATAGGCAACTTTATAACTAGCTCCCTCACCACATACAAGTCTTTGACCAATGTCACCTTCTCATGGAGACTTCCCAAACTTCCCTATTTCAAATCATAGCCTTTTATCCTACCCCATCATCAAACCTAATATTTTATTATGTCTATTTTTTAATTGTTTATTTAGAAATTTGGCCCTGACTGGTGTGGCTCAGTGGATTGAGCATGGGCTTGCAAACCAAAGGGTCGCTGGTTCTATTCCCAGTCAGGGCACATGCCTGAGTTGCGGACCAGGTCTCAGGTTGGGGACACATATTGATGTTTCTCTCCCTCTTTTTCTCCTTCCCTTCCCCTCTCTCTAAAAATAATAAATAAAATATTTAAAAAATTTTTTAAATAAAAAGAAAACAGAGGGAATGCAACTGTTCCAATGAGTGTATGTTTAATTTATGAAAAAGAAAATAAATGTCTCTTATTTACTTCTGGACACCCCCTTCTAAGCACCTGGCACATATACATACTTTATAAATATTTGTTGACTGAATAACAAACAAATAAATGGTTGAAAGCTCTATTAGCTCTAACTGACATTTATCCTAAGTCCAGCCATTTATCACCATGGTCCTAGTCACTACTATCTCTCTCCTTATAGACTTCGCTAGTGTCCTTTGTTAATTGATTTGTTTAGCTAACATTTACTGTCTTTGTACTTGAAATCATCTATGCAGTCTCTTACTGTGAATAGGCTCCCAGACACCCTCATAGACACCCCTAGAATTTTTTTAAAATTTTGCAACCACTGTGGGGCGCTAGGCCACTTCACTGAACACACCCCCTACCCTCTGTACCAAAATTAGGTGGGAGAGGGGGCTCAAGGAAAAGGTACACCCCTCAGCACCTCCTGAGCCCCTCCTCCACACAAAGGCAGCGAGGGTAGCCCAGCCTGGAAATGCACAGCTTTGAGATCCTACAGGTATTAAAACTTTTCATCCCCAAGTATCCTTGGTTCTCTTCTGGTCACTTTCCTCATCTGAAAAATGGGTGAATATTTAGAATTATGGTAGGGATCAGAGATGTGGGGCTGACAAGACAAAAGTGAGGAAGGCTGGTCCTCCATGGCTCCGCCTTTGAATCAACCACTCAAGCCGGCTCTGTTTGGGCATATGGCTTAGGGGTTCAGTGCCTCATTTCCGCATCTGGAAAATGGGGGTGATGAACATAGTACCTACCTACCTCATTGAGTGGCCTAGGTAAAAATTAAATACAATATGGCAAATCAAGCAAGCGTACAGCCAGTGCTCAATACACGTTAGCAGCGACCGCTTTCTTTCCTTCCTCCCTCTCTTCCACACTTCCTTTACCTTTCGGGTCTCCCTTCCTTCCTCTCTTCCTCCCCAACTCTCCAAACGTGGCTAGGGCGTTCTCTCTGTTGTTCCCGATCCCCCCACCTCTCTCATGCTTGTCTCCAAGCATCGTGATGGAAGCTCCATCACCTCCTTCCTTCCACCTGGAAAACTACATGAATGTTCCCCCACCCGCTCCGTGTCTCTTCAGAGTCTAGCTCAACTCCATCGTGCTGTCACTGGGGGAGGACGTCTTGCTTTCCCGCACGTCTCCACAAAACCCGACACTCAGCTGGGGTTCCATTCCCGGAAACTTAAGGGGGCGATCTCGAGGAAGCGCACCCCTACACGTCACAGCTGCCGCCACTCCCGGCCAAGCGAGAAAACTCGGAGGGGCCGCCCTGCCCCTTCCCGGAACCATGAAGATCAAAGAGATACCCTCTTCCTGCGTCTCGAGGAACCAGGGTTACTTAGGATCAGCCTGAGGCTAAGGAAGGGGCTGAATTCTAAGAAGCCAGACTAAGTAGGATCGGGGAGGCGAGTGGGCGTGGTCAACCGGAAAAGGGCGGGGCGATGTTCTAAGAGGCGGGCCCACTTTCAGAAACCAACGGCGTTTCCCAAGGTGATGTGGTCTATGAAGAAGGAGATATTATCCAAATGGGACGTTGATAGTGCAGAGAAAGGTTTTAAGGAATCGGAGCGGGAATAAGGGGACAAGGTGAAAGTTTAGGAGGCTGAAGTTGGAGGCGGGGTCCGAGGGGGCGGGGTCTTGAGGGGAGGGGTCTTAAGGGTGCGGTGGGAGGGGCCCGGCGCCTCAGAGCCTCAGGCTTGAGCTCAGCCCCAGCTTCTCGAGAGCTCCGCGGGTTCAGACCCAGGTGAGTGAAGGGCCCAGGCGGATCCTGGACCAGGGGTTTATTCGGGTGGGGAATCCTTTTTCAGTTGGGGCCACCAGCATGCAGGGTGGATCTGGGTGTCTGTCCATCCGCGTCCGCCGACGTAGAATGGGGCGCCAAATGCATGATTGAGTTGGTGTGCATCACTCAAGCCCGTGTGCTTGGGTGTGTCTAGGAGTGCTCCTCTAAATGTGTTTCCTTTGCAACACGATAGCCTCCCTTCTTCCACTTTTGCCTGACTGATCTTGAAACCACAAACCAGATTGTACCCCTCCCTCACTTAAAACCCTTCCACAGATCCTATTCTGTCCCACTGAAGTGAAAATTTGGGGCCCATCATTTCTTGCACGGTCTCACCCCTGCTTTCCACGTAGGTCTTTGCTCACTGCATTCTAGCCACACTGGTCTCCTTGATGATGTCAAATATAAAAAGCAAGCTCCATGTCACCTTTGCTTTGCAGTATCCCCTACCTGAACAGCTGTCTTTCGAAATCTTTGCATAACTGCCTCCCTCCCTTTAGGAAGGTCTCAGCTCCAATGTCGCCTTCTGGGAGAGACCTTACTGACTAGGCTATTTAAAGTAGCAAGCCACCTCCAGCCATCTTATCACACCTCCCTCTTTTACCACTTTTGTTACCTACTTTAAGAATTTATTCTTGTTTTGTTGTGTGTCTGTCCACCAGACAGCAAAGGGCGAGGGCAGATCTCTATCATAACTGTTATTTCCAGGGTCTAGAACAGCACACAGTAAGTGCTCAACTGATTAGTGCTTGCTCAGCCTCAAGTTTATCCACATACGCCCATATGTCTATGTGCTGGTGGCTGTCCCTTGTGATGTGTACATATATATATGGTCTGTAGGGTATGAATATCCCTCTTTCTTTTCCCCATGCTTGCCCCTACTTCACCCTCTCTCCTGATTCTGCCCTCTCTCCTCTGCCCAAATATCCAGAAACTATTCCAAAAGACACCAGGTGTCTTTTGCCCACCTTGAGTTTTCCCCATTCCCAACTAACCACAGTTTTGTCAGTGACCCACCTTGATACCCACTAAGTGGGCCATGAGACAGAGAAAACTGGAGTTAAAGGACTTAAGACTGAGGCTGGGCCTGGCCCAGATGACAAACAGGACATGCACAGGCATCCAAGAGAAAGACCTGGTGTTCAGGTATGCATCACCTGTAGCCAGCTCCAGGCCCAGCTCCCTGCCCCTAAAGTCACCTGGGGCTGGTCTGGGAACTTCCTATGTCTTTCAGGCCCTCAGCCAGGCTGACTCAGGATGTAAGAATCCTGGTGTTATTTTCCTGTAGACTCTGGCCAGGCCCCAAAGGCCTTGCAGGGTAGGGGTAGCGAGAAGCAGACCCCTTGCATTCTTTCTATGCAAGCAATATTTTCTCCACCAGACACTTGAGACAGGCTTGAGTGATTTTGGTGATCAAGTGAGTCCCACAGTGACTGAGACCTAAATTTGACCATGATAATAATGAAATGTGTTAGCTCCAACATTGTATTTGCTGATGTTTCTACAAAAATGTGACCTTTCAACATCCTTAAATGTAAGGTTACATTGGGAAGCTATGTATAGGTTAGATTTTCTTACATCCTAAGAATTCTTGTGTGCACATAGATTGCTTAGATGCTATAGACATTGTAAATTAAATTACCTCCAGCCTGGAATGTTCTTACACCCTGAGGACCACTGGGCTCCCTCCCTCAGAATCCTCCCAGTCCCATTAACTGAGACCTTCCCAGACCTCCTGATGGAAAATCTGAGCTCCACCCCCTCAGATCTTCACATCCCACCCCTGGTTACATCTTTCTGCTTAACTCTCTCTGAACTATCTACATGTTCAGCTACTTATTTATTTTCTTAATCACCATATCCCACACTAGAATGGCAGTGGTCTCTAGTCTGTTTTGTTTATTGGTAGGTCTCTAGCATCTAGAACAGTGCCTGGCACACAGTGGGTCCTACATAAATATTGATTTGAGTGAGTTGGTTAATTAAATTTCTACAACACAGACCATGTCTTCTGCATAAAATGCCACTACATGTGAAAGCAGTTCATAGGTTTTCTCCCTTTGTAAGAATCTCAGTGGATGCATGGCAATTTCCATTAAATCACAGCCAATTCTAAATTAAATTTACTCAGAGCCTGACCATGTATGTATATAAACAGTTGACCCTTGAACAACATGGGATTGAACTGCACAGGTCTACTTATATGTGTATTTTTTTTCAATAAATACTGTAAATATATTTGCCTTGTGAATTTTCTTAATAACATTTTCTTTTCTCTAGCTTTTGTTATTGTAAGAATACAGTATATAATACATATAACATACAAAATATGTGTTAATTGACTATGTTATCTGTGAGGCTTCTGGTCCACCACAGGGTATTAGTAGTTAAGTTTTGGGAGAGTCAAAAGTTATGCATAGATATTTGACTGTGCAGGGTTCAGTGCCCATAACCCCTGCATTGTTCAAGGGTCATTGTAATCTGGCATATGTCTATATTTTAGCTATAGGTCTGGCATATGTATATATATATTTTTTTCCTATAAGTAACTTGTTTAATTAAAAATATATATTTATATAACATATCCTTATATGGAAAAAGATGCATTGTAAGGTTTGCTAGGATATGGGCTCCTGTCTTCAAAACTAAGAGGAACATAAGAATAAATTAAAAAAAAAATAACTAAGAGGTGCACAGGACTGACTCAGCCACTCAGGAAGCAAGAAGAATTATTGCCATTTTACAGATGTGGAAGACTGAGGCCTTTTGAAAGTGCAGAACTCAGCCCCAGCATCCATTACCTCCAAAAGCTCTATGCAGGTGCCACAAGATGGAGAAGACTTTACCAGCCAAACCTGGTATCATGGCCCCCTGACCTGCCAGGTATTGCCTCCTGCAGAGCCTCAGCATCATGCAATGGGGAGCCTCTCTCTCCTTTGACCTCCTGGGGACTCCTGGATTCTGGATGAGGGATTTAGGATCAAGGTCTATTGGAAGGGGTAGCTGTCTTGAAGCTTGGTTGATGTGGTGCATCGCTCCTTATATTTAAATTGTCACTTTATTTCGGATGGTTTTGAGGATGGCAATGGAGATCGAAGAAGGTCCTAGCTCCTGCAAAACACCTCTTACCTCTGCTTGTCTCTCTTTCTTTCTGGGCCCCAGGTACCTATGGCCACCAGGACCCCATCTCCCTCTCAATTCAAGGCTCCCCATCCTCATCTTCAATTCTCAGGTGTCCTGGGACCCTGGGCATCCAATCAAATCATGAGAGGCAGTATAGCATAGTGGTTAATGACCCACACCCCAGAGTCAGACATCCTGAGATTAAATCCCAGCTCTACAATTTACATTCTGTGTGACCTAGCTAAGGTATTTAATTTTTCTGGACCTCAGTTCACCCATCTGTAAAATGAGGATAATAGTACCTATTGTTTAACTTTAGTAAAGGATTAAATGAGTTCATATATTTTACACCTAAACCAGCACCTGGCATCCAATAGGGCTATACATGTGTCCACTACATATATTTTTCAGTCCCCAGCCCCTATCAACAGCTCTGCTTTGCCTCTCTAGTGTCAGAGCCCTCAGCCCCTGTTATCATAATAGCCATCGCTGCTGTCATAATACAGCTTGAAATTTTTATAAAGGAGGATGTATGCCACACTATGGAAGAATCCAACTGTCTTATTTTGATGCCACATTTGCAAAGCAAGCCAGTATACTTACTCAGATTGGGAGTTGCATCAGTCAACATCAGCTAGCAGCTATAACAAACATTTCAAAGATGTCACTGGCTAAACACAATACACACTTTCTTTTGACTTTTTATTGTTGACACTGTTAGAGATGTCCTCCGTTTTCTGCACCTTTGCCTCCCTCCCAGCCCCACCCTCAGCCTTCACCATATTGTTTTCTGTGTCCATGGGCTACACATATATGCATATATGTTCTTTGGTTAATCTCTTCTACTTTCCCCTCCCCTCCCCTCCCCTCTGAGATCTGTCATTCTGTTTCATGTATCCATGCCTTTGGTCCTATGTTGTTTGTCAGTTTATTTTGTTCATTAGTCCCCATACATAAATGAGATCATATGGTGTTTATCATTCTCTGACTGGCTTATCTCAACTAGTATAACAATTTCCAGGGTCATCCACATTGTCACAAAGGGTAAAAGTTCCTTCTTTCTTACAGCTGTGTAGCATTTCACTGTGTAAATGTACCACATCTTTTTTATTCACTCATTTACTGATGGGCATTTGGGCTGTTTCCAGACCTTGGCTATTGTAAATAACTGCTATGAACATAGGAGTGCATATATTCTTTCTGATTGGTGTGTCAGAATCATTTAAGGACTTGTTTATGTCACAGTCCAAGGTGGTTGAAGAGTGAGGATATGGAGCTCCAGAAATCAGGACCCCAGCCCTTTCCATCTTGTGACTCAACCTAACCCTGGGACTTTGATGACATCAGCTGACAAATAGGGGAGGGAACCCTAGGATTTTTCAGGAGGGTTTTTATGGGCCAGGTGTGGATAGTCCCCACTGTACTTCAGCCCTTGTCACATTGGCCAGATCTTGTCACATGATATCTCTAACTGCAAAGGAGCCTGGGAAATGTAGTGCAGAGGTATGCCCATGAGAAAAAGGGTAACAGTTTGGTACAAAACAACTACCCAGTCTCTGAGATGGCTTTTCTTGGATGGGGGTGGGGTAGGGGTAGTGAGGTACTATTAACTACTGATCTGGGCTTATACCTAAATTCTCTGCCCCCCATTCTCCATCCCCAGAAGGCAGAGGCTCTTCCTCAGCAAGATGGTGACTTCTTGGTTCGAGTATCTCCATCCCATGGGGGTCACCCTGTGATCTCCTGCCGCTGGCAGGGCTCGGCCCTACACTTTGAGGTGATCCGTGTGGCCTTGCGTCCCAGGCCAGGCTGGCCCACATCGCTCTTTCAGCTGGAAGATGAGAGTTTCTCAAGCATGCCTGCCCTAGTTCGCAGCTACATGACTGGCCAACGTCCACTGACCCAAGCTACAGGGGCTGTGGCCTCCAGGCCTGTGATGTGGGAAAAGCCTATGCAATGCAGCTTTAGTGAGAACATCCTCCTAGACAGCCTGACTCAGACAGAGCTACTCAGGTACTCAACAGACTCCCAACCTTCCTGGTGACACCAAAAGCTCCTAAGTTTCTTCACCTTGGGGCCAGACCATTCTTGGTTGTGGGGGCTATTCTGTGCACTGTAGGATGTTGAGCAGCATCTCTGGGCTCTACCTACTAGATGCCAGTAGAATCCTCCCCACACTACTCCCTAGTTGTGACAAACAAAAAGTCTCCTGACCTTGCCAAGTCCCTGGGGGAAGAGAGCACCCTGGTTGAGATCCAGTGGTCCTGAGTGACTGAGGGAGGGGTTTCTGGGCATTGGTGGAGCTGCCCTGCTCAGGCTGGGATGACACATGTACCCTGTATCTATCCCTCAGGGCTAGGAAGTGGAGTGACAGTCAGCCTGCAGGTTTGGAGCATCTGGGGCAGTCAAGAGAAGGCCACTATGAACCAGGTGAGAGTCAGCCAGGACAGACCATGCCTCAGATATTTCTTTGCCCCTCATTCCCTGAGGGCTTTTAGGCAGGTGACATAACCTCTTGGGAAATGGGGGTAGTGATGCTCTCAAAGTTGTTGTGGTTAAAAAAAAAAAAAAAATGCATAGGAACTTTGTAGCTCCTTAAAATATGGGTTTACAATTATTCTAAGCTCTACATGTTCTGACCATGGCTGACCTCCCTAATAACTCCTGTCATATGCCCTCATTGAAGTCACAGATTTCCTTTCTGTTGCTAGAATCTTTCAAATTTGTTCCTGCCTCAGCGCCTTTCCACTAGCTCATTCCCCTGATTTTTTTCTGACTCCTCATCTAACATGAGTTCCTCAAAACAGCTTCTCTCAATCGCCCTGCCTAAAGATCTCCCCTCTCTCATGCCTGGTCTGCCTGTGAATCCCTCAGCCCATTCATCATTAGCCCTTTCTTTAGGCCACACATCATACTAAGTGCTGAGATACATCAATGAACAGGAAGGACAAAGATTTCTGCTCTTGTGGCATTAATGTCCTGTTAGAAGCAAACAGATCAAGACCAATAAAAATAGGTCAATTATGTATGATTTGAGGTAAAAATTAAAAGTACAACAGCCCTGACCAGTGTGGCTCAGCTGGTTGAGTGTCATCCCACAAAGTGATAGGTCACTGGTTTGATTCCTGGTCAGGGCATATGCCTGGTTTTCAGGTTCAGCCCCCCCTCCCCCCATCAAGTCATATACAAGAGAGGTAGCTGATCAATGTTTCTCTCTCACATTGATGTTTCACTTCCTCCTTTTCTCCCTCCCTTCCCCTCTCTCTAAAAATATATAAATAAATTATATATATATATAATTTTTAAAATTAAAAGTACACCAGACAGCCCTAGCCAGGTAGCTCAGTTGGTAGGAGATTTGTTCTGATGCACCAAGGTTGTGGGTTCAATTCCCTGTCAGGGCAGATACAAGAACCAATGAATGAATGCATAAATAAGTGAAACAAGTTAATATTTCTCTCTCCCTTGTTCTCCCTATATGAAATCAATCAATAAACTTTTTTAAAAAATACAACAGAGTAGAGGAGATTTTAAGTAGTAGTCAGGAAAGGCCCCATGGAGAAAGATGTCAAGAAGGTAAAGAAGGGAAGGATGTGAATAACAGGAGGACAAATGCAAAGGTCCCATGGCCATTCAGCCAAAAGGAGGTGAGTGTAGCTGAAGAAGTGGCAGTGAGGGGGAAGTCAGAAGGAGATATGGGGCTTAGATTTTGAGAGCTTTTTTTTTGCCCCTGTGAAGACTTCAGCCATTACTCAGAGTGAGCTGGGAACCATGGGAAGTTGTTAAAGCCCTATCACAAGTCTATTTAAGTATTTCATAAGTACAGATCTCCCAAAAGTCTGGGTGTGGTTTTAAATTCTGAAACTTTGGAAGTAAACACACCACAAACTTAACAAAAGTCATCATGTGAGGCCTTGATAAGTTCTGTTGCTTTTATGTTTATGTAGTTTTATGAATTTTGATTAATATATTATTTTTATTTTGTACCATCAATGCTTTACCATTTTCGATCAGAGACACAGAAAACAAAGGATTTAAATGTGGTATTCAGAATTTACAAAACTACACAAGTGTCAAAGAAAGTTTATTTTCAAACCATTGGTAAGTGTGTAGCATTTATGCTGGGGAAGTTGTTGAAGTTCAAAGCCCCACCAAAATGGGTAGGAATACTTGGGTATTTACTGAATGAATGGATGAACTGGGACCCACTCAGCCATCTTCTCTGTGTACCTCCTGCACCCACCTCTTCTATGATCTCCAGGAGTCTCTACTGTGCCCATACTTGCTCTGTCTTGCACAGGTAGTGACCCTATGTTGCTGAAGACAATGGTTCCCCTGGGATTCATTGCTGACGGCCTCACGACCTCTGATGGTCAGTGTCTTGCCAAGGTGCCAACCAAGCCAGCTCAAACACCCTCACTGATGCTGTTTGATGCCCCCGAACAACCCCCAATGCACTGTGAGCTGGTCTCCTCCCAAGTATCCAGTGCTCAGGGAACACCCCTTGGCCACAGCTGCCCAGAATCAGAAGCCCCAAGATGGGAAGCCCAGGAAGAAGAGAAGGAGGACAGATGTTTTGCAAGACTACAGTCAGAGGTCTCTTTCCGCCCACCTGACAACCTCTCCAGCCTGCTGGGTCCCCAGAATCAGTCCCTGGACCCTGAAGTCCTATGTGCTCTCCGAGGCCTGTTCCTGGAGCACCATGCTGGGAGCACAGCCCTCCACCTATTATTGGCAGACTGCCAGGTGAGTAATATACCAGGTCCCTTCTCCCACGCAGGGAGAGGCCCAACTGCATCTCACACCTATATACTCACCATGTTCACTTGTCTTCCTCACTCCCCTATCAACTCCCCTGCCGGACCCCCCACCCCCAGGCTGCTGGCCTACTGGGAGTGACCAAGGCTCAGTAGGATGCCATAGGGGTTGCTTCTGGTCTGGAACTGCCCACACTTCCGCATGGCCATCGCTTGAGGTCAGAACTGCTGGAAAGGTGAGCCAGCTCTCTGGAATTCCCAGGATCTCCAAATCTACTTACTTCCCAAGAGGGGTTGGGGAGGGCAGTGCCTGTCCGTCTTCACTCCGACATACAAACCTCTCCAATGCCCCCAGACCCTTGCGCTCTGCCTCCACAGGCACGAGATGCTGGTGCTAGCCGGTGCGCTAGTAGTGCTAGGCTGCAAAGGACCGCTGAAGGAGGGCACAGCCGCCCTGAGGGGCCTGGTGGAGCTGGCACTGGTGCTGCGGCCAGGGGCGGCGGGGGGACCTGCCTGGACTGGCCGCGGTCATGGGCGCCCTGCTCATGCCCCAGGTTCATGGGGTGCAGGGATGAGGAGAAAGCCCGAATGCAGGAGATGGGGAAGAGAAGGCTTCTTATCAGGGTTCTTACCCCAGGTGTCCCGGCTGGAACGAACGTGGCGCCAGCTTCGAAGGAGTCACACCGCAACTGCGCTGGCCTTCGAGCAGGAGCTGAAGCCGCTGATGCGGGCCCTGGATGAGGGCACCAGTAGGTGTCATCATTTGGAGCCGTGCACCTACTCTAACTCAGAATCCTAACCAAGTGCTAAATCAGAATCCCTGCCTCTGTCCTTAGCCCTGTCCATTCGTCAGAATCTCCGCCCTCTTCGCCCTCCAAACCCCAATGGGTCTTGGGCCCAGTCTCTGGGTCCCGCCCTCCCTGTGTCTAGGCTCCGCCCCTTCGCCCCGGCTCTCTCTTCTGCATTTTAGGCCCCACCCTATGCACTCGGCTCTGTTCTGGCCCGTCCCTAGGCCCCACCCCAGCCCTATGCCACGCCCTTACCTCAATCTAGCTCTGCAGGGCTCAAGCCTATTTGACCCAAATCTCGCCAGTTACTTTAATCCTAGGATGCCTGGCCCAATGTCCCACCTTCTTCACACAGGCTCCGCCCTCTGTCCCAAGCTCTCGGGAGGCTCTCCCCCCCCCCCCCCACAGGACCTTGGGACCCTAGCGAGGTGGCGCTACCTCACGTGGCCTGCTGGAGGGCGAGGAACTCCCTGGACCGCTGGACAAGAGCTGCGAGCAGCTGCTGATCACCCTGCAGGGGGCGCGTCAGATGGCCCAGGACGCACCCAGATTCCGCAAGGCTGCGACCCAGCGCCTGCTAGGTGAGCACCCTCTTTAGGAGCAACCTGCATGCTCTAACCGGGTGCCCCCAAACCGTGCTAGCGACCGGAGCCTCTCATCACGCCTCCCAGAGTCCCACACAAGCTGGGACAGCTCCCCGCAGGGACCCCCAAACCAGCTCTGCAACCAGCAGTGATGAAAGTGCCCTACAACCAAAAGGAGCAGCTCTGCCTCCAGTCATGCCCACAGGTCGCACTCTCCCCATTTCAACTCTTTCCAAGTGTCAAGCAGGATGGCCTTGAGCCCCCAAATCCTGAGACGTCCCTATATTAAGGGCACCACCCTTAAGATGGGGCCCCAGCAGCTCACATCAGGAACAGCGCCCCCATGCACCCTGACCCAACTCAACTCCATCAAGCCCCTCAGGCATACCCTTCCCTGAACCTCCAGAGACCCACAGCCCAGTCCCCACCATCCCCACCTCATTATCCAGAGTACTTGGAGTAGAGTCCCTCCAGGCCCCTGCTAGGTTAAAGTCCCCAGGGGAAAGGGCAGATGTAAGGAGGGGCAAGGTAGGATGTTGGGCCCCACCCTCAGCTCACCTAGCCCTGTCCCCAGGATTCCAGCCCAACCCACTGCTGCAGGAGGCCCTGACCACTGACTTCTTACGGAGGCTGCTCTGGGGGAGCTGGGGTGAGGGGGCTCCATGACCTGTTTGTCTGGAGAAGTTTCAGCACATCCTCAGTGTCCTCTCACAGTGCCTGGAGCCTGACTGCTGAGAGGCAGGCCCTGTTCTTCACCCTGGGACACTCAGACTTCTGGGGACCCCAGCAGGGACAAAGAAGTCATTCCAGGGTGCTCACACAGCAAAACAGGGTGAGGACCCAAACCCTAACTTGCAGAAGGGTGGGGGGCCAGGTTTGCAAGAACCTACCCTGCCCCCTAAAAATATACAGGGGTGCTGGGGTGAGGGGCGACCTCTCCCACATTAGAAAAGCCAGGTGCCTGGAGGCCCTGGCTGCCCTGCCCCTCCCCCACCCCCATACATATTCCACAAATGATGAACATGTAGCTTCTAATGATAAGAGAACTTGCAGAGTAAGAGGCCAGAGTTCAAATGCCTTCTAAAAGTTGTCTGGCTTCTAGCCCTGACTGGTGTGGCTCAGTGGAGTGGGTGTCATCCTGCAAACTGAAAGGTCACTGATTCGATTGCCAGTAGGGAACATGCCAGGTCCCAGGTTGTGGGTGCTCGAGAGGCAACCCATCTATATTTCTCTCCTTCCCTTCCCCTCTCTCTAAAAATAAATAAAATCACTTAAAAATAACTAAATAAAAGGTATGTGTTTTCTGGCAGATTGCTTATCCTCTCTGCCTGCCTTCAACATAAAAGTGAAACTACTTTCTAAGGGTTATCATGGAAATTACAGCTCAATGTTTATAGAGATAATGGGTGGAGAATGCCTGGTACACAGTAGGTGCTCAACAAATGCTACCTGTTCTCAGTAAGCTGCCATGAACATGAAAGGGATGATGTTTAGCACCCTTTCCCTACACAGGTCATAGACAAGGACCCAACTCTCAGGAAGGGACAGGGTGTGTACCAGGTGTGCCCAAGTTCACCTCCCCTTCCTCATTCCCTGTGTGGCCTGTAAGGAAGGTGGCATTTGAATATCCAGCTCCATATCTAAACCTAATATAAATTATGGACTCCAAGAACTTTACATATATATTTTTTTATGTATAAAACAAAAGGGCCCTAGCCAAATGGCAGGAAGAAATGATTTAAAACATGAGTATGTACATCAATGGTAGAAGGCACAGCGGGTACATCTGAGGTGAAGGGTGGAGGTGGGGGGCAGCAGGTTACACAGGTCTCAGCTGAAGCCACGGGGGCAGAAATAAAGTGCGAAGGTCCTGGGGGCCCCCTGGTGGCCCAGAAGCAGCAGCCAACAGCCTCCGTCTTCCCACCTCTGGCAGGGTTCAGTTGAGTGTGACTCGGAGGTAAGAGGTGGGCACGTAGCCTTCACCTCCCTGTTTCCGCCTGACCCGAGTCCAGCCATCACCTTTGTCCTCTTCCATGAGACTCAGGTCTTCACCCTCAGCCATGGAGATGGTGCCCTCGCTGGACCCTGTCATGGGAGTAGTGGTGGGCTCAGGTCTGCTTTAGGCAAATTTAAACAGAACCTAGCCAGACATCCCCCCAGCCCCACCCAGACAAGTGATGCTCACCTTCAAAGTGATAGATGGCCACACAGTGACCTATAGGGGACGCAGGCTCCTCCTCAAAATCCTCATCGAACTCTGTGTAGATGGGGGTGTCCTGGCCTTCCTCCAAGGGGGGCTCTTCAGAGCTGGCAGGGGAGAGCAAAGAGGTGAAGACAGGTCTCCCATGTCTCAGGGGGTGGACCCACTGTGGCCATTCCCCTCACCTCTCCTTGTTGTCCTGTGATCCCCTGTTGCTGCTGCTGCTGCTGCTGCTGCTGTCAGGTGGGGCGCTAGCTGGGGGGTCTGGAGGCCGCGTGTGCCGGCTCAGGCTGTCCCCCCGGTTGCTCAAGACCCGGCTCTCAGCTTCTGCCAGCCAAGTCTGAGTGGAGAAGACCATGCGGTCAGTTCCAGGGCAGGGCTCTGGGGTCAGCCCACTCTGGCCTCAGATGTTTCCTGAGATCACCCATGCACACCCAAAGCTGTGATGAGAAACAGCTGGCGCCTCCCGGCAACACCTCCCTGTCCCCCAGGCAATGACTCAGCCAGGCTGGCCAGCCCTCACCCCTCCCCAGGGTCTTCCCTGACCTCATACTTCTGGACTTCCACTTTCAGCCTTTCGATATTGTTCAGGGTTTCTGCAATCTGGGGCTCCAAGCTGGTGGGATCCCCCATCTGGGGTGTCTTCTCATACACATCCTTCATTTTCTTCAGGGCTTCCCTAGGACCAGACGTATGGAAAAGAAGAGCCTTACATGATTTAACAGGCAAAAAACACAGGCTTTGCTTCATGGGGCAAATAGCCAAAGATAGTGGTTAAAGCTCACATAGTAGTGCTTCCTTCAATGTCTGGGCTCAAATCCCAGTCTGGGCATTTCCTAGTTGTGTCATTTTGGGTTGTTTTGAACCTGTCTCAGTATGCTACCCTTGACAATGGGGATGATGATACATATATCTCTTGAGAATGGTTGTGAAGATTAGAACAGTGCTTTTATTTATTCAGATACACACTGAGGACTCCAGAGCAGTCCCTGTTCTAGGCATCAGAAATACAACTCTAAGCAAGACAGTCAATATTCTGCCTCTGCTCACGCAGTCTCTTGGGAAAACTTGGGAACACCAGTGAATCCATGTAAGGGTTTGGAATAGTGCCTGGCATACAATAAGTACTCTACAATTGCTAGGTGTTATTATTATCATCAGCTCCTACTTCCTCCATGACTAGATACACAAGCAGTAAATAGGCATAGACTTCTGGGAAATGTCAAACCTGGGTTCAACTTCTTTCCAGTTCTAGCATGATCCATGTTACAGATGCCGAAACTGAGGCACAGGGAGGCAAAATAGCTGGAATTCAAGGCCAACCTGTCTTGACTCCAGGACATGTACCCTTCTTAACTCCTAAACCATAAAATCTCAGGAACTACAATGTTCCTAATGGAACTTTACAACAATAACAGCCATTTTATACAAGATGGCAAAATATAATTCGTCTGCCTGTCTGCAAGGGGCAAACATCATTTCTATTATGTAAAAAGACTGAGAAGAGGATCCTGCTGTTGGGAAAGAATTAGTAAAAAAATTTTTTTACTCTGACAGATTTTTTTACCATTAATATTTTAAGCATTTGGCCCCGGCTGGTGGCACAGTCGATAAGGCGCCTGAGAACCCAAAGGTCGCTGGCTTGATTCCCAGCCAGGGCACATAACCAGGTTGCAAGCCAGGTCTCTGGCCAGCTTCTTAGCTGGAGGCAGGTGAAAGGCAACCATACATTGATGTCTCTCTCCCTCTCTACCTTCCCCTCTCTCTAAAAATAATAACTAAAATCTTTTACAAATATATTTTAAGCATTTGAGTGAGTAGACAGATAACCATGTGTTGTTTTTTAGTCAATTAATGGGGTGAATGAAACTTACAGATTTTTTTTAATTGAACCATCTTTGCATTACAGGGTTAACACCCAATTACTCATGCTTTTTTTTTTTTTTAAAGTCTTTTTAAAAAATGTTTCATTATGATAAAATATACATAACATAAAACCTCCCACTTGAACCATTTTTGGTTCACTTATGCCAAATGCACAGTTACATGGCATAAAGTATATTCACATTGTTGTGCAGCCATCACCACCACCTGATGTGTTAAGTTTTAAAATACACCATTGGGCCCCGGCTGGTGGCACGGTGGATAAGGTGCCTGCCTGTGAACCCAAAAGTCACTGGTTCAATTCCTCAGCCAGGGGACATAACCAGGTTGCAAGTCAGGTCTCCAGACAGGTCTGTAGCTGGAGGCAGGTAAAAGGCAACATACATTGATGTCTCTCTCCCTCTCTGCCTCTCTCCCTTCTCCTCTCTCTAAAAATAATAAATAAAATCTTTATAAATAAATAAATAAAATACACCATTGGATTTACCTGGCTAGGATTTTGCATCTAAGATCATAAGTGAATTAAAATTAACCCATAATTTTATGTTCTTGAATTCTTGCTGATTTTGAAATAGAAATCCTACCAGCCTCCTAAATGAGCTAGTGGCATTCACTCATTTTCTGTGTGCTGGAATAAGTTGTATAACATGGAAAGTAACTGTTTCTTATAAGGGGGTTAGGAAACATCTATATAACCATCAGTGCCTAGGATTTGTTGGAAGATGTTCGAGTACCACTTTAATATACAGGCAGTCCCTGACTTCCCATGGTGGTTTGACTGACAATTTTTGACTTTGCGATGGTGCGAAATCTGTACACATTCAGTAGAAACCATACTTTGAATTTTGATCTTTTTTAGGGCTAGTGATATGCAGTACGATACTCTGTCCTGACGTTGGCAGCAGTAGAGAGCCACAGCTCCCAGTCAGCCACCGTCATGAAGTCAAACAAGCGATACTACCCAGTGTCACATTAAATGCATTTTGACTTCTGGTATTTTCTCTCTCTTTTCTAAAGATCTTATTTATTTATGTTCAGGGTGGGGGGGGGGAGGAAGGGAGGGAGAAAGAGAGGGAGAGAAACATGCATAGGTTGCCTCCGACACGCCCCCAACCCAGAGCCCGCAACCTAAGCATGTGCCCTCACCAGAATGGGACCTTTAGTTCACAGGTCGCGCTCAAACCACTGAGCCACACCAGCCAGGGCGACTTTTGGTATTTTCAATTTACGATGGTAAATTGAAAGCATCAGATGTAACCCCATGGTAAGTTGAGGAGCATCTGTAATTCTTTATTATTAAATTTTTTTTCTTTGTCTCCGTCCCTCGCACCTTACCTCTGGTCAACCTCCTTCTGTAGCTCACGATTCCGTTCCTCCAGCTGCTGTTGAAGCCGCTTTCTCCGCTGCTCTGGGGGCAAGTGGCTAAAATCCTCGGTCACCACTGTCTGTAAAGGAGAAGGAGAACTGAGTTTGGATCATACAGTCTGAGCTTCTAGGCTCAAAGACACTCACACACCAAGTCCACCTTCCTCCCCACTCAAGGTTCTTGGGGAGCAAGGCCATGCACAGAGCAAAGCAGGTCCGAGTCACGCAATGGGAGGAGGGGCCCAGCCAGCAGCAGGAAGCGAGCCCAGGGTCCCGCCACCCGGCCGCTGGGCAGGCTGGGGCTGCCCTTCCTCTCCTGGAGGCCTCACTTACCCCACGGCTACCTCGAAGGCTGCGGAAGGATGCTAGCCGCGGTTTGACCGACTTACTGATCTCACTCAGTATGGCCAAGGGGTCGAGGCCGGAGCGGGGGGACGGGGGTCCATTAGGCAATGCCGAGGGCAGGGGGCCCCCCAGGGGGGAGAAGGGTGGAGGACGCGGCTACCAGGGGGGACCGTGGAGGGGGTTGGTCAGGAGGGGTGGGAGGATATACAGAACGAGTACAAATGTGGACGGATGGAGGGACGCAATAAAGGAAAAAATGAAATGGAGAAAAGAAAAAAACGGTAAGAAAACCACAACTCAAGATGCACAATTACACACAGAAAATGCATGCAAAGAACACAAAAATCTAGGAGATGGCAAGAGGGCATTAGACTGTGAGCCAGAAGGCCAGACCCTTCTCTCCACGAGGAGTATCGCCCACATCCCCCACACCCCATGTCCCGCGCCTCGGATGGGGTCTAGGGGCGCAGGAAAGCCCATGTTTGTTTCCCCAACCCCAGCTTTCTTGGCTCACAATCTAGAACGTGGAGGGAGATGTGTGCAGAAATCAAGGTCTCGTATAGGTATGGGGCCACAGAAGTCAAGGGCAAGCTGAGAGAAGGGTCAAAGGCATGAAATATCAGAGGATTACAGGTGGGGTTTCAGCTGGGTAGTGGGGAGCACCATATGTAAATTGAAGCAGGGTATCAAAGGCCAAAGGTATTAACTAGAGAGGGGGCAGTTGCTGAAGGTATAAACTAAGAATGTCCCAGTATGTGCTTGACATTGAAAACCAAAAAACCCAAGAAAAAAACAGCCTGGAGGTCAGGGCCCAGCCCCATGGGTGGGATGCAGAGAGACCCAGGGTAAGTCCCCAGAGCCAGCATCCAAGACCTCACCCAGCCCTGAATGCCATAAGCAGGTCTTCTCCTAGCATCCTGAGAAGCAGCAGACAGACGCCACAGGTCCCCCCACCCCTCCTCCTGGCCCCCGGTTGGTCTCAGGGGACTCCCAGGCCAATCACAGCCTTTCTTCCCTCTAGCCTGGGCTGGCAGCCAAGAGGAAAATTCCTGCCTGGGACTCAGCGTTCCAGCGGCTGGGGCTGACTCAGTGCCCTCCCCCACCCACCCGTCGCTGTCCCCACTCATACCCCCTTCCCAAGAACCCTGGCCCCACCTTGTTCTTCTTGCCAAAGGGCCAGCGTTTGGCACGACTACGGGCTGGGCCTCGAAGCTCAGGCCGTCCATCTGAGGGGGTGCCCAGGCTGCTGTCCGAGGGTGCACGGTTCATGGGCTGGCTGAAGTCTTCGAATTCCACATCACCCGGGCGGGCAAAGCCTGACTTGTGCAGCTCAATTAGAACCTGGGAGTCCTGCAGGGAGGGTAATGGGAAGCGCAGAGGGCAGTCAGGAACAAGACTAGATGCCTAGCCTTCAGGGTCCTCCTGCCCACCCCAGGATCAGGCACCCACATTCTTGGTGTCCACAGAAGCCGCAGCCACCTTCATGCCCTCCAAACATTTGGCGATGATGGGCAGCACCTGAAGCTCAGCCTCTGATAGCAGCCCATACCCAGCCCCCAGGTGGGTGGTCCGGCGCTCATCCATATCCTGTAGCTTCTACAGGGACAGGGCAGAGGTACTAATGGAGGGATTGGAGCACAGGCACTTCCAACCCAAGGTGATCAAGGGAGATACAAGGGGCCAGGTGGTTTCAGAGGGGACTTTAATGAACCCACTAGCCTCTTGCCTAGGGAGTTGAGAACGGTTTCTCAAGGGAGAGACAAAGGCCAGTGTATATGCTGGGCCTTTGAAGAAGAAGCAGGCCCAGCATATACACTGCCAATCCTAGAATTAGGACAGAGAGTGGAGTATAAGGCTGAAAAAGAAGAGGGAAAATTCAAGATCTTTCAGAAGGGCTGTTACAGCTAGGGCTTAGAAGAATGAATAGGATTTCTGAAAGGAAAGAAAGGCATTCCTGGCAGAGGGAACCGCTTAAGTAAAGGCAGAGCTCACTATTACTGTTTCTAAATCCCTTTCAGTTCAGAGAGTGGGACACTGCATCTGGGGTTAGGACAAACGTGTAGGAGATGGTTAACAGTGAGGTCTTTTTCAGGAAGACGAGGCCGGGGACTTGGAACACGTACATCAAATATTTGGGGCATCTGGGAAAAATAGAAGTGGGCCTGGTCTCGGTTAAAACGCTGTAGTTGAGCTGCATACTCATTTTTGCTTTCTTCTGCCATATGACTCCGGAGGTGTGCTTGTTGCTTGGCCTGAGGAATATCAAGGTGGGAGTCACTGGCAGGTTCTGACCCTGTCCCATTCTGACCCCTAGGCCTGTCCCAGACCCCACAAGCACCTTCTCCACATCGGCCTTGGTGGCATTGATATCCTGGTCTAGCCGCTCCGCCGTCTGGGCTGCCTTCTCAGCCTCCCGGCAGTCCCGCTCAAATTTACGCTTACTCTGTGTGGGGGACAGAACCAGAATGAGGGAGCTGCCACCATCCCTGATGGCAAAGGGGTAGGGGAAGCCAAGATTTCAGGGACTGGCAGGAAGTCACCCAGCAAATGGGGGCAGGGGATATTCTGGAAACGCTCAGGGAGGAGGATGGTCTGGGCCAAAGGGAGCAGCTTTGTGGGTCAACAACCCTCACCTTGCTCACTGGGACCAGAGCCACTCTCCACACCCACAAACTCACATTCTCCAGCTGTTTGAAGCCACTTTCCAGCTGTTGCTGGGCCCGACGGCCTTCCTGTAAATGCTGTAGAAAGAGGAGCAATAGGCTTAGGTGACCGCAGGGACCCTTGGGAAACCCAGGGAGGAGACCACTCACCATCTTTCTCTCCTGTTTCATCTCTTGCGAGTATTTAGCCAGCTCAAGACACACACAAACGCTGAGGTTCTCAGCCACCAGTTCCCGTTGGCCTGCGAAGTCATTTACCTCCTGGAGAATCTGCACGAAGGACTGCTGCTGGCTGAACCTTGGGGAGAGAGGGAGAAAGGTCAGACCCCAGAACCCACCTCCACATGAGAAAGGGTAAGACCCAACACATTCACCCCTGAACCAACAACAAATTCTAGCCTATATCCCTTGTCCCTAACTCTTAAGTGGAATGAATTTCAGAACTCAGAATTTTTGGGGTTTTAGAAAGGAGATAAAATGCTTATACCATCTTTTGTGCATCACACCACTGGGGTCAGGGGCAACATCCTATAATCCAATGCTAGTAAATATTTTTGCAGTGAGAAGTATTCATAGTCACACGAAGTGGGATAAAAACCAAGCTGACAACCTGATCCACATCAAGTGAGTTCAGGTCAGAGGTGACCTCCAAATTCAGTTATCAGAAAAACTTAATTCCTAGAACTTTTTGGGTTCTGAACAGGAAATCCAGGTTAAAGTGAAATGCTCCTACTTACTATGACAGGCTAGGCACTGTTTTAACACATTAACTCAGTTAATCTTCACATGAGCCCCACAAGGTCATGGTCATCCTGCCTATTTCGCAGACGAAGAACACAGAAGCTCAAAAGTTAACACTTGTCCAAAATCACTCATTTAGTAACTGCTGGAGCCTCCCCCATTTAATAGGTGGGGGGGAAATGGAAGCAGAGAACTTGAGTCAATCGCCCAAAGCAGTTCAGCTAGAAAATAGTAGATTTAGGATCCAACCATGGAGCCTGTAACTCTGCTCTTACCTCTAGGTAGGAATCAAGGTGCGTGAGAGGTGAGGGATGTGAACGAGTGGCCCAGCTAAGGGAAAATGGAATGAACATGCCCTGTCCCCCCAAATCTAGCCCCATACCCCCTCTCCAACCTTACTTGGATTCAGGATCATCTTTGGCAGGTCTCTTGGGCAGATATTTTTTCACCAGGCTCCTGAGGGGATAGAGATGCGGGAAGGGTGAGCCCCCCAGCCCCCCAAGCCTCTCACTCTCTAGCTTCTAGGCAAGTTCACCCTAGGGTCTCACCGCAGCTGCTTCGCGTAAGCCTGCTCCACTTCGGTCCGCTCTTTCACGAACTTCACATATCTGTCCAACAGGTCCAGCCCCCACTGTGTGTGCCGCTCTATCACCTCAAATTGATCCTGACAGAGGGTGGAGGGTGGGGAGGACTGGGTCAAGACCCTGCAGCCAGACACTGGGGAGCCTCAAGACTGTGAGCTAGGAGGAGTGGCTTCCCAGACCCGCCCCTGCGCGGCCGGGGCGGGGGGAAGGCAGGAAACCCGCGGGAACCCCCTCCTCTTCCCGGGAAGGGCCAGGGAACAGGGGCGGGGCCCCAGCCAGACGACAGGGTCCTCGTCTCTGGAGGTCTCGAGACGGCCAAGAGGGGTGTGGAATGGGGCAGGGCCACTCCCCTAATCCCCCCAGATTCCGGAAAATCCGGCCGGCCCGGCGTGAGTCAGGGCTAAAGGAACAGGGTTCCCTGAAGCTTGGGGGGGGGGGGGGGGGGGGGGGGGGGGGGGGGGGGGGGGGGGGGGGGGGTTGTGCTCAGAATGACCAGGGGGCAGGCACCAAGTTTCCCGGGTCGCCATGCTCTCGGGTACCCCGATGTACTCAGTTTACCCCATTGACTCCACTGCATCTCCAAAAGAAATCCCACAGGTGAGGAGGAGGACGATCTAGTTACCTCGCTGCACTCGGGAACCCAGAGATGCCACCGCCCCCAGAAAGAGGAGGGGTCGGAGGTCTGGGCTAGGATAGGGGGAAATTCCTGGGGCTTCCAGAGCTGATAGAGGGTGCTAGGGGGTGGCCCCTCCCAGTGCCTGGAAAGGTCTGTAGGGAGGCCGAGCCTCACAACCCCTTCCCCCACTAGAGCGTCCCAAGCCCCTATGTGTTGACTGGAGACGACAGAAAGGGCGGTCAGAACTTCTAAGTCCCACGTGGGATTGAAAGTGGCCAGACCGTCCCCTCCCCCCAACCAGCCGGACAGGCGGGCGGCGGGCAAGAACCCAGGGGCCGTAAGATAAGCCGCCGGCCCAGCCAGGACGCTCAAAATAGGTGACCTCTCTCGGCCGCCCCGGCCTGGCCTTTGGATTTATTTCTCTTCATTCTGACCCCTTGCCTCAGTTTCCCTACGCTGCACCTGCATGGTGGCCCTTCGTCCCCAGGCGTCCTAAGATGCCCGGGGAAACTCCGAAGAGGGCGGAGCGGGAATTCCAGGGATCGGTGGAAGGAAAAGCGCGGAGCCTCGGCTAAGATATTACTGTAGGGGAAAAGGGGGGAATCTGGACCCCAGTAAGAGAGGAACTTGGAGACAGGCCGATTGGACTCACCCACAGCTCCGTGCCCCAATCCATGCTGCTACGACCGAGGCCACTAACGAGGCCGCCGCGCCGGGTATCCGCCACTAGCCACCCGCCACCCACCGCCCTCAGCGGGGAGACTCAGCCTAAGGCGGTACGCCCGAACCCGCCCCGCCCAGGGCCCGCCTACTCCCGGTCCTGCCACGCCTTTTCAGGCTCTGCCTCGCCCCGACCCGCGTGGAGCTCCTGCAAGGAGACCTGAAGGCGGAGCCCCGAGGAGGCGGTCCCAAAGGACGCCCCGCCCCCTCTTAAAGTTAAGTTGTCACCGGACGGCACTAGACAGATGCCTTAAAGGACCCCTATCCAGTTTCCAAATCCCCAGGCCCCTTTTATCCTCCCTATCCTGCCCAATCAGTCCCGGACTGTTTAACTTTCCTCTTTCCCTTCAACCATTCCTTAAAGGGTCAAGACACTAAACCCCATCCAAGACGTCCTTCCCCCACCCCTTTGCTGGGAGAATCTGAGGTCACCGAGCTCTTGCGGGCCGGCCCGGCTCCAGGCGTCTTTGCTCGTCGTACTAATGATCTAGTTCCTCCGGCCACAGGGCGGATAGGAAGACTTCGATCCTGCCCAGGACGTGCCTCCGCCAAGGCCGGGTCCATTAGCACCCCCACCGCATCCTGCCCTCCTTCCCCTAAAGTCTGCACCGGGAAACAGGACTGGTCGTCCTTGGGGCACAGACTCTAGGCCTTTCCTCGGCTCCGGCCTAGTTCGCGCTGGCACCTGCCCGTTTTTCAGTCTCATGCATCAAGGCCCAAATAGGCTTAATTTTCTGTAGGGAGTGGAATTCCGACTCCGCCCCTCCCTCCAGACACTTGGGCCGAGGGCTGGGAAGTCTTTCGGGTCCCTGTAAAAGTTTGTTCACACTTTGTTAACCACTTTGAGCTGCAGGAATGAAAGGGGAAAGATCTCAGCAGCTTATTCTCTCCAGCCCCCGGTGCTTTCTCTGTGGCTACAAAGGTGACAGACGCTGTGCTGGGGCTGGGAGCTCTGGCCCCGGGGACAAGTGAGGTTCTGAACTCCCAGGTTCCCAGTGCACGTACCAGGAAGCTCTGGAATATAGCTTCAGGAGCTCGCACTGGGAGAAAGGACTCTGCGGGGACCTGGCCCCACCTGCTGGTGGCTTTTGAAACAAGAAAACCTCAAGTTGCAAAGTGGGTTGTGCTCCAGAGTTTGGGAGGTAGGGTCTGGACTCAGTAGTTCAGCCTGGGATTGGAGTCTCAACTCAGGTCTCAAACTCAGATGGGAATTGGGATTTATGCCAGGTTAGGACTGAAGTTAGGATGGGAGTAGATGGATCAGAGATTTAGCAGAGGAGATAGCAACCCAGCAAGGGGTCTAAACACGCAAAATAGAGTCCAGTGGTCAGGGTTCATCTGGGGTCACCGCTCAGTCCAGGTGGGAGGCCCAGCCAAAGATGAAGGCTCAGAGTAAATCGAGGGTCGGAAGGGCATGGGGAATTTGGGTTTCAGGCTGCTGGAAAAAGACTCAGCCTGGGGTCGGGTTCAGCCCGTAATTAAATCCAGCCGGGAGTCTGGGGGTGAGCCTCCAGTTGCCTCACCCTGAGATAGGAAGCTTCACCTAAGGATGGGACTCAGCCTGGGGTCATAGGTCATCCTAAGGTCTAGATTTAGCCTCGGGTCAGGTGTAGTCACCTGGGCTGATCAAAAAGATTAGAACAGGACAAGCCTCGGCAGATGCGGGTGTTTACCAAAACCCTGACTCAGGCTGGGAGCCACATCCCGAGAGTAGGAAAGTGGAAGCCTGTCCTTGGGAATCCTGGGAAGGGTAGTTTACTTAATACTTTGTTGAACTGTTTGCTCCTTCTGCATTCTGGGTATTGTAGTCCTGGGCCTGTCCGTCAGTTAAGAGCGAGGAGGTCAGATATCAGGTCTATTACAATTGGTTGATGAATTGTTTATCAGATTACATCCGGGACAATTCTAGTGATTGTTGAGCATGAAGGCGGGGTTAAGTGACATCAGCGGTCCCATTCCGAGACAGTGCTGTCCATTCGGTGTCGCAGAGGGGCGGGTTTTCCAGAATACAATCGCTTATTGGTTGGTTGGGCTGGAAAAGCAACAAGATCGGCCCCCACCTTGAGATGATTAGCTCATCGGTAGGCGGGTCTGGAAGCGTGGGAGGCCGGGTAGGCGGCGGCTCCCGAGGAAGCGGGTAGCCGGCTGGAGCCCCGCAGAGTGGGGACAGTGGCTGCTTCAGCTATTGCTCTGGGTGCATCCGCCGCCTGGCTGGGAGTCCCACCGCGCGGCGGTCTGAGATGGGGGGCACAGCTTTGTCCCAGAGAAGCCTCTGGCTTGGAGTGGTCTTGTTCTATTTTCTCCGCTCCTTACGCGGGATGGAGTGGTCCAGCGCCCGGGTTCCAGGACCCGCCTGTTCTCGTCTCTGGAGCGCCCTCCGTCCTCCCGACCGAGTTGCCTGATCCACCACGCCGGGGTCGTGCCCGTAGGGGCGGGGCCTCATCTTCCCGCGGGGACCCCCCACCAGACTCAGCCCTCCAACTTTCTTGGGATCGCTTTGGGGGGGCGCCAAGGGCCCTAAACGCCATCCAGGACAGTCCCTGAGTGTTCTAGAACGGGGCCCTCTGGGCACTCATTGCAATCCCGGGGGCTCAATTTGGGATCTAAAAGTTGTCTGGGGGTTCAGGGCCAGCGACGAGAATAACTAACTGCTTTCAGGGTAGTACTGACCCGGTGGGAAGACTTCCAGGTGCCCCCGGCTTTCTTCCTGGACCCTCAGAACAGTGGCCAGAGGACCCGGAGCCTCTCGGCCGCTTCCTGAGATCGGCCTGCGGACGCAGCCTCTAGCGGGGCCTTTGAAGGCGACGTCACTCCCGGAGCTACCCTAAGTAAAGAGGTGCCAGAAAACGGCCGAGACCCTTGGGGAACCTGGTGCCAGAGCCCTAGACTTGGGCTGCTGGGAAGAAGCCTGAAGTGCCTCTGGCTCCTCAGTGTCCCGCAGCGGGAGAAGCGACCAGACACACACCTGGCAGGTCTCTTTCCCCACCTCGGCTCCTTGCAGGGGAATGAACCTGAGCCTCCCGTGGCTGGACCTTGCGGAGATTGAAGAGAAGACTCCGGGGGTGAAGGACTTGAAGGGGGTTGCTGGAGAGGATGAAGTGCCGTGTCCAAGCCCACCTCTCCCCATATCATCTTGGGCAAGCAGAGCTTCAATTGCATCATCCAGAATAGGGGACTAATAGCATCTTTTGCAATGTGTGTTAGACGCTGAGCTGAGGTTGGGGAGAGCACAGCAAGGAACACGGCAGCCCTGGTTTCTGCAGGCGAAATGAATAGCTAACATCTATGAAATGCCCACTTGGTGCCAGGCACCATGCAAAATAATTTCCATGGGTCTCATCCTTGTAGCCACCTCTCAGGGATGCTGTGACAGTTTTAAAACGGTAAGGCGGGTTTTGCAGGTGTTTACACAGGCTTGGAGGTTATGGCTTGCTCAGTTGGAGCTTGCATGCAAACCCATGTGTGCTGGATTCCACAGTCCAAGGCAGGAAACCATCAACATTGTATTTGATTTCTTTTTAAGATTTTATTTCTTTTTACATTTTATTATTTAAAAAAAAATATATTTTCTTTATTATTTTTAGAGAGAGGGGAAAAGAGAGAGGCAGAGAGGGAGGGAGACATCAATGTATGGTTGCCTTTCTTTCACCTGCCTCCAGCCATGAATCTGGCAGGAGACCTGACCTGCAACCTGGTTATGTGCCCTGGCTGGGGAATTGAATCAGTGACCTTTGGGTTGCAGGCCGGCACCTTATTCACTGTGCCACCAGCCATGGCTTCTTTTTACATTTTAATTGGGGAAAATAGGGTTGGGCTAGGTTCAGAGGACCAGTGAAAAGTACCCCTGAGGAAGCGACCTCTAAATTGAGTGGCACAGGTTGGTTAGGAGTTAAAGAAAGAGGGTTGGGAGGTGTGGGCAGGATGGGTTGTTGGAAAATCCATTGAGTTAATGTGGGATCTAGCACGTAGTAGGTGTTCAATAAATTTCACGGTTACGTTTCTATCGCTACTGAAAGAGGTGGCTTTGGGCCGGGGGAGTCCCTCCCATTCTCCCCTTTCTGGCTGCCAGGTGGGGTTCAGTCTGATCTGGGTTCAATATGGCAGTGTTATTTCTGCCCCAGTGATCCGAGAAGGTGGTGGGGATGGAATGAGAGGAGGCTAGGATGGTGGGGGACATCTGTCTTCTGTATCTGGAACCCAAAGCCCCTGTTTTTCACAGGGGTGAGAGGGATGGGCAAGAAGAGACCCTTACAGTGTGGGTAGGGAGAAGGCAGGGTGGGAGTAGGTCAGTAGGAGGTCAGAACCAAGGCTCCCTCTTACCCACTTTCCAGATCCAGGACCTCAACAACTGTCCTCTCCAAAAAAACTGTAGCACCCTCCTGTTTCTCTTCCTTATCAACACCAAGGACCTGCAGTGAGTTAGGGGGACCAGGGGCTTCCCTAAAGACCCATCATTTTTATTTTTCTAGTTACGATACCCAAATGAGCTGATCAGCTGTAATGAGAAGCCAGGTGAAAAGAAGTTTGCTGCCCTTAGGATGAAAGCCACACTTTAAGTTCCCTTTCAAGCCATCTGGTTATGGCAAAGAGAAAGAGAGCGGTGGGGGGCCCAGGGAGTGTTGTTGGTCTCAGGGAGAAAGATCCAAACACAGTGGTATTGTGAGAGTTCAAACGATTGTTTCATACTTGAAAGCTCCCAATGCACCAGGCAGCTCATCCTGTGAGCTTTACAGGTATTAATTCATCCACTCCTTACATTGTAATTGTACCCTTTCTATTTTTTTAAAAGGTTTTATTTATTGATTTTTAGAGGGGAAGGGAGGGAGAAAGAGAGGGAAAGAAACATGGAATGTGTGTTCACCTCTCGAATATCTGCAACTGGGGACCTGGCCCGCAACCCAGGCTTGTGCCCTAACTGGGAATTGAACCTTTGGTGTTCAGGCCAGCCCTCAGTCCACTGAGCCACACCAGCCAGGGCTGTACCCATTAAAAATAAAACTGAGGTCTGGGAACTGCAATTTGGACCCAGGCGGCCTGGTATAAGGGTCCAATGGGACCTCTGTATATACAGAGATGTTGCCTCTCTATACATACATTATTTTCTTTTTTAAAATAAGGTACTACAGTAGAGCAAGTCACTGTCAGAGGAAGCGTCAATATAATCTCTGGTACAGACAGATGTGGCTGTGGCAGCCATTTTAATAGGTGGTAGCCAAATGCTGGAACTTTGTGACCACTGATTCAGTCTAATGCTGGCCTCCAGAGAGGAGACCTAGAGGGCCCTAAGGGACATTGAGTCCCTTTGCACAGGTGGCATGCCTGACTAGAGCCTTTAGCCTCCTGGCCTCCTATATCCCCTGTCCCCCAGTCTCACTCCCAGGTGCAGGTGCAAAAGTAGGGAAACAGTAGAAGCTCTTCATTTTTTTTGAGATTGTCCCAATGCACTCTCTGAATGAGGAGTCCTGAAGCCACACCACATGGTCACTCCCAAGGTGTCAATAGTGAGGCAGGCTGCCATGAGGGCGGGGAAAGGCAGGCAGACAGGGCGCTTTGTGCATCCCCCCATTTTCTGCTGTCCCTCTGTCCATCATCTCAAAACCCATCCACTCATCCCCTACAGGGACCACTGATGTGCTCAACAAGGCCAAGTCAAAACCTGCAGTCTCACAGGAGACCAACAGGTTCTGTTGGGGGCGAAATCAGCACTAGGTGTTAGTCTGGTGGAGCCAGACTGGACCTCAGTTCAGGGGAAGTCTCAGGGTAGGACTGTAATATAATATTCATCAGCTTTCCAGGTGTGTGCCCTTTCAGGGTTGTGGTCCCTACTGATTGGTTGGTGCCAGAGCAAGAGGTCATTAGTCAATGCAGTTGATTCTGAGGCAGCCATGGTGTCACTTGTCTGGTTTTGCTTTTCTGGGCATGGAGCTGAAACAATTGAGGCCTGGATGTTCTCCCTAGGAGTTATTGTTTAAGGGAGGGGTTGTGCAAGGGCCCGTATGGGAATTGCCTGAGGCCACTCTGACCCTTTGTTCCTCCTCCAAGGGGATCTACCACAGGACTAGGACATGCCAGGAGAGGGTTCCAACTGCACGACAGTGATGTGAAAGGTCAAGGGGTCTAAACCAGATGATCAGCAAAATGCTGATGGGATGGGGGAGTGGCAGGGGGAGTTACTCTGGGAGCTAGGTCTTATTTTCCCAGTTTTGCCCATTGCTAGGCACCCAGGGCTTTCCACCCTAGAGACCCTTTGTACCTTATCCATTGTCTTCACTCTGCTTATGTGTGTCTAACTGCCCACCACAGTTTGTGGAAGCCAGGACAGGAAAGAGGAAGTTCTTAGGGGTTGGAGGAGGTGAATGGGGACCTGGAGTCAGCTGATGTTCAGTGGAGGGGCTTTCTCTCCCCTCAGGGCCTCAATGGAAAGGACAAGGAGCTATGCAGGGTCTGGGCCATTGCAACAGTTCCTACTTCAGCATGAGTGTCTGTGAGTACCTGTTGCCCCCTTGTCACCTCAAGTTGCCCTCTCCTCCCACCCCACTCCCAGTTCCATGTGATAATTGGCTTGAGGGCCAGGGAAGGCCAGCGTAGCCTCAGTTTCCACAACCGCTACAGCCTGATGCTGGGATAGGAGCAGCCATTGGACATCAGTTAGTGGATGGGAGGTCAGCAGGTTCACGAAGCCTTAACTGCAATTTAGGTATACCATGCTGAGTTTAGTTTCCTTAGGTCCTCCTGGCAGCTGTGGTATGAAATGAAAGCTGATGTACCCATTTGGGAGATGGGAAGACTGAGGCACAGAGAGAGGGAGATGGCCAGCTAGACAGTGGAAGAGCTGGAGACTCTCACATTTGGTTCTATAAAGTCCAGAGCTAGCAAGCAACTCCCCCCACCCATCAACAACCCCCTTCCTAGGTAATGATCCGAAAGAAGAACCCTGAAGGCTTCCTGTCAGCAACAAAAGTTTCCCTTTCAAGGTCTCTGTGGTCATGCCTGCCTGTTTCCTGGTCATTGGCCTCTTCTGGGCATCTGTCTTCTGCAGGAACACGTAATGCCCTTACCCTAGGGGAACCCCTTCCCTTCACCACTCCCTCCGATCCCTGCCCCTGACTAAAGTCTCCATACCCCTTTCTGTCCTTGCCCCCCTGGCCAGATATAACATCTTGAAGATGCACTAGCTCATAGTGGCCCTGGCTTTCACTAAAAGTATCTTGCCCCTTTCCACAGTGTCAGACCCAGGGTCTGAAGCAGGGGCAGCCTGGGGTTCCTGGGCCCAGCAAGCAGTCTAAAGCGGCCACTCCTTAAATTTCTGCAGACTCTGGGCTTGGCAGCTCCATGTGGCCATGTGTGTGTACATTAATTTTATGATCGTCCAGCTGTGACTGTTCTCCTTGACTGATCGTCTCACTGTTCATCTATCTATGACCTTTCCTCCATTGTTGTAGCTGGGAGAAGTCAAAACTAGAATCAAAACCTACCTGCTGTGTCCTCCCAGGATGGGGGTCCCCGGTGCCCAGGCCTCTGCTGAATGTGCATGAGCCCATGGAGTGAAGATGCCACAGGGCAGGTGGATTGATTCAACCAGGTCATGGCCACCTATGAGTTAATGAGTAATGAGTGGGACAGGGTTAGGTGGAGGGTGTAGCAAGGATCCTGGCCTGGCAGTGCCTTTGTGGGGAGAGATGGGGCTGAGCTAGGACATACCTGCACCCAGGCAGCTGTGGGGTGGGAGAGGGGTACCCAGACTCCATACCCAGAAGTCATGCCCACTTCCTTTTCCTTCTCTCCTTATATTCAGCAAGCGTCAGGCAGGGTACAGGGCACCTAGTTAGATTTGAATTTCAGATAAATAACAGGTACTCTGTTGGTATAACCATATCTCAGGTGGCCCATGGCCCCATTGGCCAGGCAGCTTCACCCTCCCAACTCCCATGCTGGGCCAGGTGGGCCTGCTAACTGGAACTCCCCCCGCAAGTCACCTTCCCTACGCCCTCCCTTCTGGCTTCTCTTGCCCACCATCTCCTTCCCAAACTTCATACAAGTCAAGGAGCATTCCTGCTGTCACCTCTGTCCCTCCCAGTAGGTGCCTTGCTTCACATTCCATCCCCTCCATCCCTCTGGTCCAGGGCCTTTGAGGCAACTCAGCTCCTTTAATTGTCCACACCACAGGAACTAGCATCAGTCTTATTGTTCAGATGGCTTCAATGAGGCTCTGAGGAAGGAGGACCAAGCCTTGCAGGGAGCCAGAGGCCAGGCTCAAGGTTGTCCAACCACAGAACCTGACCACTTAAGGCTATAATGAAACCAGGAAATGTAGTGGGGGCGTGGGGGCATCAGGGGAGGAAAATAAGGGCAATCTCAGGGCACTAGAGGGCTAGGGAATCCTGGCAGACACCCCCACCTCAGTTACAGAAGTTTGATCCCAATTCTGGAAAATAAGCAGGTGTTTGCCCCCTGCCTCCTTTTCTGAAAAAAGGGTGTTGCAATCACAGCACACAGGCCAGGTTTGTTCTGTTTCTCTGCCTCCTCCCCTTCTGGGCATTGTGGTAAGGCCTGGAAAAGAGCAAGAGCAAGGTTTACAGGAACTCAGGACCAGTTGCTGTTAACCCCTTCAGTGGCAGTGGGGCTTTGGAAACCAGCCTTCTAGGAATCAGGATCCACCACCCACTATACCTGACTTCACACCCCACCTACCTCTGACGCCCCACCTTGCTGGGAACCAGACAGATACACGTTAAAATGACACTAAGGCAAAAATTCAGAGCTTTGCCAACATGCTCTCATGGGGGGAGGTGGGGTGCACAATGGGGAAATTGACAGCTTTCTACGGGGTAGGCAAGTATTTATGTAAATCACGGTTATGGAGGGGAATTCGGCACTATCTAGTAAGATTACTGACACTTACACACTTTGGGTAAAGTTTCCTTACAATAACAATCCTGTGAAATGGGCAGTGTGACAACTCCATTCTACATGGGGAAACTGGGTCTTGATACTGCTAATAAGGCTCAGAACTCACTGACAATAGCATGGTTTGTGATCATGAAAGTCTGTCCATCAGTTGGAGGCTGGTGACTTTCACACAATGTAATGGGAGGCAGTCTTTTTAAGAGTGAGGAAGTTCTTTGTGTACTGGTAGTCAACATCTTGAATAGCTCTGAGGAAGCAGGGTGTGATTCAGGGAACCCAGGAAGACTAATATGTAGAGCATGCTAATATTTGTTTCTACAACTTGTGGACATTTGTAAACACTGACAACATCTTTGGGAAAAAAAGACCATGATGCTTCATTACTGCTCATATCTGGGGCCTAAATGACTGATAACAGGCATAGAAAGAAAACTACCTTTTCTATATATATTTACTTGTAGCTTTTAGATATTAAATCATATGACTATATTACCTATTTACACAAAAAAAATAAATACAACATTTAATTATAATATCCTAAAAGGGTGCTGATGTAAGACAGATTCAAAGGCTAACAATGGGGATTTCCTCAAAGATGACTTTTTACTTTATTTTATTTATTTATTTTTAAATAAAATATATTAAAAAATTTTTTTTAATACATTAATTTTAGAGAGAAGGGCAGGGGGGAAGGAAGAAAGGGAGAGAAACACCAATTTATGGTTGCTGGAGGCCTGGCTTGCAACATGGTTATGTGCCCTGGCTTGAAATTGAACCCAGTGAACTTTGGGTGTTCAGGTTGGTGCCTATCCACTGAGCCACCAGCCAGGGCTAAAGATGACTTTGTAAAACATCATATCCATTCAGACATCCTGACAAGGGTAGGTGAAGACTGTTGCAAGCTACTGTTGCCCTAGAAAACATGCTCGCCTGGACAATGAACTCCTGTGCATACGTCAAAACCCAGGTGAAATGTCCCTTCCTCCAAGAAACCTTCTCTTATCTTCCAAGCAGAGTTCTTCTTCTCCACTTGACATAACTCTCCACAGGTCTAGGAGTGTTTGTGCTCAACTTTGTCCCCCACCCCTACCCCAGCATGGAAGACTGGAAGTGGGACTCTTAACTGCCACTATAGAGATGGATACATAGGAAGTTTTGGTTAATGAATGCATGCACCAAACTTAACTGGGGGCCGGCCCAGGTACCTGAGTTCAGTGGGCAGAAGATCGGGTTGGGGGTCTCTGGCCCTCAATGTTACTTCCCTACAAAAAGACTGTCACAGGGAAAGGGCCCAGTTCACTGGCTGGCCTTGCCCTGAGGGAGGAGGAAAACATATCCTCGGGTTATTTACCCCAGGACACGCTGGTCCAGGGAATTGAAAATTTAGGAAATAGTATTAAGAAATCTGGGGCAGCCCCAGGGAGAGGACAGGATAGGGGGGAAGAAAGGTGGAGTCAGATAAAAGTAGGCCTCCAGCAGCCTCTGCTCAGTCCTCCCCACCCTCTCTCTCTGTCCCTCTGTCCCTCGGTCCCTCTGTCTCTCCACTATCCCTGTAACATGGGTCCTGCCTCAGGTGCCAGCCTGCTGCTCCTGCTGCTGACCTGTCTCCCTCTGGCCCTGGGGAACACCATGTGAGTAGTCATGACCCCACCCCAAACAAAGCAACTTCTGAGGTGGGCATTCCTGGGTTCAGGTCCTTGTAGAATTTAGGTGCATTTGTGTGTCTGTGGAGGAGGAGTTAGAGGGTGGAAATGTTAATACATGGGGGTTGCCTGTGACTGTGAGAGTTTAAGGGCCGAATGTTTATGGAATTCAGGCATTGTGAAGTGGGACCAAATGTTTATAACACTGGGAGTCTGTAGGCGTAGGATGCATGTGGTGTTTGGTGATTCTGTGGATGGGGTGATTTGAACTTGACAGGATTTGGAAATGAGCAGTTTCAGGATTTGTGGATTTTGGCTGTGTGTGGAGATGCAGTGTGGGTTTATGTTGGCTGGCTGGGGGATGGATTGGTTGTATTTTCAGGCCCTGGGGTGCTAGAGGTTTAGGTAGAGGCTTGGGTGTTCAAGGATTTGAGGTTTAAAGGTCCGGTATAGCATGTGAATTTGGGTATGTATCCTATCCGGTGGGTGCCTGGGGGTCTGGGTGTTTA
>PVIW01010763.1:0-41970 GCA_004026585.1 Noctilio leporinus
AGGGAGGGGGACAGAGGGGAGAAAAAAAGGGATGGATGTAATACAACAACAATAAAATTAAAAGGAAAAAATAAAAAGAGATTTGCTAGAGTCTGAGGACATCATTTGTAATATGGCTACTTTTGCTGTTGACTAAATAACTTTCTAGAAAGACAGCCAGGGTACACTGTCTAGTACAAGCTACAGCTGGGCATCTTAAGTGAAAGATGCAAATGACTAGATGTAAAGATGTTTCCTAGATGTTGATTGCTATATTAGTCTTCTAGGGCTGCTGTAACAAATACCACAGAATATGATGAGATACTCAATGAGATATCACTTTGCATGTACTAAACTAGCAAAATTAGGATAATGTCAAGTGTTGGCATAGATGTGGAGCCACGGGGACCCTCATGTACTGTTGATGAGGATGTAAACTGGTATAGAAATTCTACAGAAGACTGGTGATAATAGAACATTAGGTCTATGTAGATATTCCTGACCTAGAAAATCCACTCCTAGATACACATCCAGAAGGAATTTTCATAGAGTTTATAAGGGTCCCATGTAAATAAGGTAGCAAGGCATCTCCGCTTGCCTTTGATGATTATAGTGTGTATCTGCTGTGCTGGTGGAATTTTTAACAGCTCTTTTTTCATTCTCAAAAATGTTTACCCTTCCCCTGGCTGGGAGGCTCATTTGGTTGGAGTGTCATCTCATACAACAAAAGGTTGCAGAAGGCAACTGATTGATATTTCTCTTATCTCTCTCACTCTCTCTCCCCACCTCCCTTCCTCTCTCCCTGAAATCAATCAACATACCCTCGGGCAAGGATGAAAAAAAGAGTTAAAATAATGCTTTTTAAAAAACAGTGTTCATTCTGTGTATGAGAACTATCTTCACAACATATTTGGTGAGACAGTGCAGAAAGGGGCAGCCAAATGTGTAGAGTGCATGCTGTGCAACAGAGAGAAGTAACAGACTAGATGTACCCATAGCAAAATATATACGAGGTCTGTCCTGAAAGTATCAGCACACAAACTGTTTTAATTATATTGACATTGACTTGATACTTTTGGGACAGACCTCCTAGGTCTTGAAAATACAGTGCTAAGTGAAAAAGAAACAGCTTGAAGTTTATGAAAATAAAAATTGCATACTATTAAAATCTATACATATACAACTTCGTGCTTTTAAGAACATACTAATACAGGGGTGTGCATTTAATCACATTGAAATGGCTGTGTTGGGACAGATAAGGAAGAGAGGTATGAAACAGAGGAGAAAAATAAATAAAACAAGAAGGGTCTTCTTAGACCAAAGATGATAATGGACCACCATTAGGAGGTATAATTAACTCAGGCCACAGTATTAGAAATCAAAAAGGAAGGGTTCCATAAAAATAGGTAAAATTGAAGACTTTTTAAAAGTATTCAAAAAAATTAAACTATAGCTTTCTTTAGAAATGTGTTTCCTTATTTATTACCTGGGGCTCTAAGAGGCATTTAAATCTGCTTAAATAATTTGTATGGGATGAAATAAACATAAAAATAATTGAATGAGGAAAGCAGAACAGAGAGCATATAGAATTAGGAAAGATAAGGCAAAGTCAGGTGTGAGGTTAATATCTGAAATTTACACCAAAATGTTCTATGGATTTTCGAGAGATAGGTCTCAGACTTGGCACTAAACTGCTCAAAGAAGATGCCCTCACATAGGAGACTTACATCATCTGTAGTAACAGCCACTACAAAACCACTCCAAGCACTACGAAGCCACCCAACTATTTCCCATTCTGAGATCAGAAAGAAATTTCTCCCCTGGGCTCTCCTAAGAAGGGCACTGTGTAATGGAATAGTGACCTAGAAAACTAATTTCTACAGAAAGGCTCATTCCAAAGCTGTGTTGAATACCTAAATGCTAATTTATTCTAACAGGGTTTGAGCTCCTTGAATTTCTGCAAAATAACTAACCTTCAGTTCTGAAACAGTTTGGGAAACATTCCTGTGTGTGCAATAACCCTGTGGTCCACAGACATTTCAGTTCTTCCATTTGCTTATGAACCATGGGGCCAGAAATTTTTGGCCATTATAGCAACAGCTAAGGAAAGAAAAAAAGATTCTCCTTTCAGATTCCAGGAGTGCCTTTGCCTTCCACCCTCTGAGGAGGAGGTGGAAGATGAATTGAGAATGTTTTTCTCTTGCTTTTCTTGAAACAACTTTAGCAGTTATTAAATTTTTATAAACTAAAATCCAAACATAGTAATTATTGTAGAGACTACAGAAAGTACATCTGTTATGTGGAAAAAGGTGTCACCATAAGAGTGAAACCAGCAAACAAGTGCAGTACATACTGGAAGACTTTTATATATGCAGAAAAAAACCTCTCTAAGAGATATTTGCAAGGGGATGTTAGAGGGGTTGGGAGTGGGAGGGTGGAGAGGGTGAGACACCATCTGGTGTTTCGGTTCATTCTTTTGAAGCCTGGTTGAAATAACCCCTGAGCACTATCCAGTTGTACTTGATTTTGTGCTTATCAAGTGACTTCTACTTATTAATTCAGCTTTCAAGAGCCTTAAAAAAAAAAAAAAAAAGGGTGGGGGGATCTATGGGGAATCGATGCTGTAATTATTTCCTTTCCTGTACCCTGTATATGACTTTGTAACTCATCCCATCAGTAGCTGGAAAACATCTCTCACCCTTTGAAGGTTGACTTGTTACCTGTTTTGGCCAGTAGACTGTGGAAGAAGTAATGGTGTGCCAGTTCCAAGCCTAGGTCTCAAGAGGCCTTAAAACTCCCCTTCTCTCTCTCCCTCTCCCTCAACCTTGCACAGCCACTGTGGTAACACACCCAGGCCAATTTGCTTGGTGATGAGAAACCAGGCCCATTTACTTATATTGTTTTGGCTGATTGCCAGGAAGCCCTAGACATGTGTATGAGGCCATCTTAGACCAGCCACCCTGTGGCTCAGCCACCAGCTGACCACAAGTTCCTGAGTGGGCCCAGGAGGCATCAGCTGAGCCTGGCCCAGGTCCCCAGACATGCCCCACCGACCTTAGAAGTGTGACCAAACCAAATGCTTATTGCTTTAATTCTCTAAGTTTTGGTGTGGTTGTTATATAGTGGTGGCTAATTGATACAGTAGGATTCTCTGAAGTTAGTATCATAACTAACAAAAAATTTTGTTTAGTGTTATACATTTAAAAAATTACAAATAGAAGTATAAATTAAAACACACACACATGCACACACGCTTTGACATTCTGGTTTGTGCTTTAGGGTCTTGTAAGGCAGTGATCATGGAAATCCCCGAGAACCTGAGTAGCTTCAAATAAGTGGACAAAATTGAGTTTCTGGACTTCTATCATGGGGGATAAGACCCTGGATGAGTAGCCTCCAGACCACTCCCTCCTGGGATTCTCAGCCTAAGTGTGGTAGACAGCAGTATTTTTTAATAAATAAAATCTCTAAAATGGAATAGTCCCCATTTCCTCACCTCTTCCTAGTTTATATAGTAAGGGATTGTTTCCTCTTTCAGCATCTCTACTACTAAGTTCTTCACATCTGCTACTGTGACTCCTCTAGCAGGTCCTTCTTAGAGCGGTGTTTTCTGCTTTGTTGGTTTATGGCTCATCACCTTTCCTTAGGGAGACGAAGGGGCAAGGTGCACAGAAATACCTGTTACAAATGAAGCTGACAAATACCAACTTTTAATTGGGTTCTACAGTGGTTTCTGTGACCCCTTCGGACCCCCTGACATTTTCTTTACTTTGGGTTTTGTCATCAGTTTTATTATAAGGAATTTGGTTGAGCTTAATGTCTGCAGCAAGAGAAGAGGTGTAGCTGGACCTGGCCTCTATCTCTGGTGAGTCACCAGTGTCTGTAGCAAGGTGGCCGAGTCTCATTATTGGCACTGCTGCTGGGCTGGCAGATGTGTTGAAAGCAGAGATGGAGGGCTCTGGGGCTCATGAATGACTCCTGGGGAGATGCCAGAGGAGGGTTTCTATCTTGGGGGCAGGGGCACTGTAAAAACCCACCTGTCTGTGCCCAGAAAGAAAAATGAAGAGTTCTTTCCTTTTAGGGCTGCTAAAGGGGACAGGACCAGAAGTCTTAGGCTATCCATACAGGAGAGATACTGAGCTTTCCCAAGATTTCAGTTCTCATCTAATGAATGAGAACAGTATTAAATTTGTCATAAGGATTAAATCATTTAAACAGGTAATGCCCTAGCATACCTGGTGCATAAACACACTTGATAAATGCAGTTTTTTCCCTCTTTTCACCTTTTATGACTTTTGGTTATATTTTGTTTGCTTGCTTATAAATGTATCACCTACTCTGTAGAATGAAGGATGGATTTTTGAAAAGTAAGAAGACATTTCTACTAAAATCTTTAAACTGCTTGTACATTTTACCTAATAATTCCACTTACATAAATTTTTACTGAAATAAGAGTTCTAATTTTAAAAAGTAGAAAGATATAGTCATAAAAAAGATCCAATGTCACTAAAAAACAAGTTCTTCCTGGTCATTTGCCTATTTACCTTAAAAAAAAAAACAAAAAAAAAGAAACAAAAACCATTGCTTTCATCACTTTTTCTTCTTTATCTTTTGGGCTATTTACTTCTTCTTCTACACACACACACACACACACACACACACACACACACATATACATATATATATATAAAATCTCATCCCTTTCCCAAATCATTAAAAATAGACTGATATTAATTGCCCATGGGCTCCACATGAATCGCTCACTTCCTTCTAAGAGAGATTGTCAAAGAGGCTTATTTCTTTAGTCTAGGCAGCCAGTTTCCAGGAGAAGCAAAACTGAATTATAACTCATATGTGTATGCAGCTATCAGGAGATGTTTCATAACAAAAACTATGCCAATCCTTCAGAATATTAGAAAGAAAGTAGTCAAAGAATACACTAAGAAAACAGTCAAAGAAAGTGTTCAAAGGGTAGAAAGAGGACTTGATTGGACCAATCAGCTGCTACATGCATGCATACTTCAGTCCCCAAGTTGCTTTTACAAAAACCTGGCCAGTAAGCATTTTAATCTCCCATTTTCTGAATAGGAAACTGGAGCCACAAGATTTCAAATGCCTTACCTATAGATCAAGAATTTGAACAAATAGCTACTTGACTTTAATATCCATGTTCTTGCTTCTATTCCTAGCTACCTCCAAGGCAGTGATTCTTACCTGTGGTTACACATTGAAACCAATTGGGAAGCTTTAAAAAAAATAACAATGCCCAACACAGTACTGAAAAAGAACCAAGTTGAAGGAGTCACTCTACCCAATTTCAAGACTTACAAACCTTCAGTAATCAAGATTGTCCATTGGTGAAAAGTGTAGACATACAGATCAATGGAACAAAATAGAGAGCCCAGAAATGGACCCACACAAATAAAGTCAGCTGATCTTTGACAAAGGAGTAAAGGCAATTCAACGAAGAAAGGATAAGCATTTTAACAAATGATGCTGGAACAAATAGAAGTCCATATTGTAAGATAAATATCGCACCTAGACCCAGACCTCAATACTTTTATAATACTGAACTAAAAATAGAACATAGACCTGAATATAATATATAAAACTATAAATCTGTTAGAATAAAACATTGGAGAAAAGAGAGTGGGTTTGACAAAGAAGTTTTAGATATATGACCCAGAGCATGATTTGGTAAAGAAAATTGATAGGTGGAATTTTATTGAAGTTAAAAACTTCTGTGAAAGAGAAAGGGCAAGATATGGATTAGGAGAAGATATTTGCAAGCATATTTCAATCAAAGACTTATATCCAAAATACACAAAACACTCTTAAAACTAGACAATAAGAAAATCAAATTTTAAAGTGGACCAAAGATCTGATTAGACATTTCATCAAAGAAGATATACAAATGGAAAATTAGCATTGGAAAAGATTCTCAATGTTATTTGTCATTAGAGAATTAAAAATTGCAATAAGATAACTCTACACATCTATTAAAATGGCTAAAATTTACAAACTAAAAATAAAAATTGCTGAGTAAGATATGGAGCAATAAGGAAATCTCATTCATTGCCAGTGTGAAAGCAAAATAGTAGACACTTTGGAAGACAGTTTGGTACTTTTTTACAAACCCAGATGTTATCTTACCATCCAGTGATTGAGTTACTGTATATTTATTGATTTCAAAATTTAAGTTACTGATTTGAAAACATTTATACAAAAAACCTGCATGCAAATATTTATAGCACTTTATTCATAATTCTCAAAACTGGAAGTATTCATGATGCCTTTCAATAGATGAATGGATAAATAAACTGGTATATCTAGCCAATGAAATATTATTCAATGATAAAAAATAACATATCAAGCCACCAAAGACATGAATTATTTTTTAATACAAGTTGCTAAGTGAAAGAAGCCAGTATGAAAATGCTGTATTTTCTATGATTCAAATTTCATGACATTCTGAAAGAGGCAAAACTATAGAGATGGTAGAAAAATCATGGCGAAGGGGCTCAGGGGAAGGGAAAAGAATTGAATAAGTAAAGCACAGGGGATTATTTAAAACAGCAAAACTATTCTCTGTGATAACCATGATGGTGGATACATGATATTATGCATTTGTCAAAACTCATAGAATTTTATAGAACAAAGAGTGAACTTTAATGTATACAGATTTTAAAAAGTTATTCAATAGGTTGGGGGTTCCAAGATGAAATGCAGAATTGTGACAAAATGACATAACTATATAACTATATATTGTATAACATTATAACACTATAACTGGGTGATTGTGCTCATAACTCCCCCATCATGAAATGGGCAAATGCATTGAAAGAGTTTTCAGAAAAAAATCCCCAAAAAGGGAACCTTAACTAAGATAAATGGCTGATTCTAGGACTAGGGTAGCAAATATGAATGATGAGCATGGAGCAGCTTATGTGCCAAAAAGTAAGGTACTTGGAACAATAACAATGCAGTGATGGGGGTGTTGAAGGGATACAGGGCCACCTGGAAGAGTTTCCAAAACCCAAAGCTGGAACATTTGAGCAACAAAATGAATAAAGGAGCATTGGAGTGAAACCCAAAGTAAGAAGTAAATAAGTCTACACTGATGTGAATAAATTATTATTAAATAAATAAATAAATGGAGGAAAACAGACACATTTTAGAGAGTTCTAAAAGTTTTATGTAAATACTATGTCCTCAAGGAAGTGTACTATAACCTTCCATTCCTTGAGTGGGGGTTGAACAGAGTGGCTTCCTTTAAAAGAGTGCAGAGGGAGAAGGGGAAGGAAAGAGTAACTTTGTTCTGGATAAACCTGACAAACACTAACCTTAGCCAAGTGATTAGGACCTGCATCAATAGTGGTAAGTCATGGTGATAAACGTACCCCTGATTTGATGTGATGAGAATGGCTTTATCTCTATGGTCTTCCTCCCAAAAGCACATAGCCCCACTCCAATCATGAGAAAAACATGTCCCCAACTGAGGGGCATTCTACCAAGTACCCAACCAGTCCTCTTCAGAACTGTCAAGGTCATCAAGAACAATGAACGTCTGTGAAACTGTTACAGCCAAGAAAAAGCTCAGGAGACATGACAACTACATGTAGTTGGTATCTGTCAGGAGGTGGGGAGAGGCTGGTCCCCTATTTTTCTTTCTCTGTATATGGCTGACCTTCCACTGGAGTCTGCCAACCAGTGGCCTTGGAGCTAATCTCGTTCCCATGAAGTAGCCTGGGAACTAATCTCCCTCCCATGGGGACTCAAGGCAAGCAGTATACAACTCTGAATAAGCAGCTCTTGCCTCTGGGAAAGCTGCTTCTTTGTTCCAAGGTGTATATAAAATTCCCCTGTTGTAAACTAGCCTGCTGCTGTTGTCTAGGGGGTGGAAAAACCATGCGTAGGCCAGCCAACACCTCTAGGAGCTTCGCGGCCTTTCGGTCGGTCGTTAGTCTGCTGCGGCTTCTAATAAAGCATGCCAAATCTCCTGAAGGCTCCGGGTAGGTTTTTCTTTGCCACCAACCTAGGGACAGTCTTCCGGAATTCAGCACCTGTAGCTCCAATCTGCCACATCGCAAGACCTAACAGTATCCTAGATGGAAATGAAGGGGAAACCAAGAAGATGTGAAAAAATAGGGACTTCAGTTAATAATATATCAATATTGGCTCATTGATTGTGACAAATATACCGTACTAATATAAGATGTCAATAATAGGGAAAACTGGGTATACCGTATATGGAAAGTCTGTACTAAATTTGCAATTTCTCCACACACTTAAAACTGTTCTAAAATAAAACATTACTTAAAATGATTTGCAACACCTGGGTACTACCCTAGATTCTGATTTAATTTGGCGCATGGCCTGACTCTCGGGACTTCAAAAAGCCACACAAGTGATTCTAATGTCTAGCAAACCACTGTTCTAAAGGAAGGTATGGTTTTTAAAAATAAGCTGCTTTTTCTTCCTTCTCCTTTACTTGTTTAATTATAGTAAATGCTCTGATGTTGCCCCTGGTGAAACTGGGACTTCATGATCTTGGTTCTTTGAAAACAGCAGTTCTTTAAATGTATAGCCAAGTGATATGGGGTTTAGAGAGTTACATTTCCCATTAAATAAGAAATCTCATCCAAGAAGCTTAAGTACTGTAAACATTTTAGGTCAATAGACAGGAAGGGCAGACTACGCTAAATGTGCCTTTAGTTTAAATCTGCACATGGTGGAAATGCCTTTCATTATCGTCTGCAGTGCTAGGTTGTGTGTAGTCAGAGTAAAGCACCCCCTAACTTTCAGGTGCAATGGTTTGGCTTTAATTTGTAGGCTTATTTTGCAGGTTTTGATTGTGACAAATGAGATAAAAGCATCACCTGCTGGCAAATGCAGCTTAAAGGTTCAGCAACTGCGAACTAAAGCGAGCCATTTATTTTTCTCCTGCAGGAAAGCTGGCAGGAAAGCAGGAGCTCCTCGGGATCATACCTGGTGCTGGAGGTGACAGGCCCCTACTGACCCCAGCAACCAGGTAGGGAAGAGACTGGGCATGAGAAGCCCGGAGCCCTACTTCCTCTTGCCCAGGCACTTGTGGTATGTAATTTGGAAGTGATAAGACTATCTTTTCAGACTTACTCTTGTTTGCTAAACCCCTAACAGGTCAAAACATTGTTTCATGCACAGTAAGGTATAAAAAGGACTTATTTCCCCATCATTTTGCTTCCTCAGAAATAATTAGTAGGAATTCCTACTTTAAAAAAACTATAAGAACATTAATCAACCAGAAAATTTGTTGATTGAGTCTTACACTTTGCTAGGCACTGAGGGGGATATTGTTAAAGTTAAAATACATTAAGTGGCCTTTTTATTCATCCAAGTAATGCTTAATTGAGTGTATATCACATACCAGGCATCTGGTAGGTACTAGATATTAAAAATAAATAAAACAACTAAGATTGGCCCCTTAGGTAATATATAGTCCAAGAACTTATTGTCCAGATTAGTGGTTTTCAGCCAGCAGTGATCTTACTCCCCATGAGATGTTTGACAATGTCTGGAGAAATATTTGCTGGGTGCTATTGGAGTGGGGGAATTCTAGGGTGCCACTAGCATCTGTTCTAAGCCAAGTGTGTAGTGTTAATGAGTAGAGGCCAGGGATGCTGCTAAACATTCTCCAATGTACAGAATCAGAGGGCTCCGAATGTCAATCTGCTGAGGCTGAGACACCTGCAGGCCCACTGGGCTCTTGGGTAAAAGAGAACACAGGCTTCAGGTGTGAATTAACAAGGCAAGCTGTTAAAGCCTCCTCCTGTGTTCCCCTATAGCAAATGGGGTTGGATAGAGGAGGGTCTCTAGCTGAGGGCCCCACTGAGTGGGGGGCGGGGGTATGGTGACACTGTCAGAGGAAGGTCAGTGGCTCCAACATCCGAGGTCCAAGGCCATGTATAGTTTAAATCAGACTGCTCCAGAGAGATCACCTGAGCTCTCTTTATTGAGAGAAGGCAAGTATGGTCTATAGTCAACCCCCGAAACCCTCAGACCTTTCAAATATCACTAAAAGCCAATGACACTCTTACAGTATAAACATAGCATTTGCACTGATGTTGAAACTACTATAAACATTTTGTATCATGTTACTTATATTTAGGTATGAACTGTAAGTGTAAGTGTAAAAAGCAGCCCAACAACCATGATGTGCAAGATGGCCACGGGCCACCCATGGCTCTCTAAATTAGTTGAAATTAAATAAAATTTAAATTTCATTCCTCCATCACATTATCACACTTAAATGGCACACTAGCCACATTGCCCACTGGCTACCAAATTGGATATTATAGAATTAGAACATTTCTATTCACAATTCCTTTGGATAGTATTCTACTTAAAAAACAAAAACTTGTTTCCTAGCAGCTGAGGCACTAGAGCAAATGCTTTGTTTTATCCCATTATCATCATCTATTAAAAAGACACAGACATGTTCTGTGTGGGGGAACCATCTCTTGTCAGACATGAAATTTTGTAAGGGTAATGGGTGTTGAGTAACATATCAGATGATTGAAATCAATTTTCCAGAAGATATAACAATGAAAAAAGTAGATAACTCCTATAAGGCATTTCTGATCTAAGTCAGTGTATATTGTTAAATATTAATTTCATTAAGGTACATCAACAGGGAATTAAGATATGTGACCTAAATATATTTCTTTCTAGTAATCAAGTATAACAGAGAAGTAGTGTTTAATGTATCTCAGCAGAGGATGGGGTGGGATGAAAGGGGACAGGGAGGAGCAGAATGACCTGGGGTGCTCTTGCAAGATGCGTAGGTTGTTCCACATAATGTTTGTCAGCATAATGGTATAAGTGGGAAAGGGCTTGCACTTGTATATTTTGAAAAAGTTGCCATGTAATTCCACTGTAGCCCATCCAGGTGACTATTGCTTAGAGATATAAAAGGAAAATTAGTATGCCTCTTTTCCATTGTCTGATGGGGGAGGGCATGTGGCTTAAAAAAGACACTGAGCCCCACTTCCAGCTATCATTCCCTACACCTTGGACGGGCCCAGCTCTCAGTTCTCTCTCACCGCCTCTTTCAAGTGGCCTACTGCGTGTTCCCATCTACTTTTCCCCCTAGGTCATTAAGAATGGTTGACTTGGTTTAGAACAACTGCCTCAGGCATTTTTTCCCACTAGCAGGTGTCTCTAGCAAACACTTGCAAGGGATCAGTCTGTTCTTGGATGCATTTTCTGGTAAGTGCATGAAATAATATTGTATGCTACTGACCAAAGGATGGGTCACATGCCTAGAGAATGCACTGGCCAAACAGGGCATTTGGTTAAGGAAATTCAGAAGCCCCTTTGCTATTTTTTGCTCAAGTTGAAGGGTATCCCACTTCTACGGAAAGATGCACCAAAGGTGTGTGAGCAGGGCTAAAAATATTCTCCAAAAAGGACCTTAAGAAGCCCTTGGATAACTGTTTTGGTTGACAGTTCAGAGTTTGGCCATAGGGTGTGGCTCATTTTTATTAGAAAGCTATTACTGTGGAGAAGCCCAATAGTCCAATCAGCTTGATAGCTATCTCTGATGATGGATAGAACACTTTAACCTTGGCCCCACAATCCTCCTTTAAACTGTAATTTTATACCATATCTTCAAGGCATATTAGCCCTGAATGGACCTGCTTATTTCTCGCCTTTTTTTTTTCCCCATGTTAATGGATTTAGGATAACCCCTACTACATTTTGCATTTTCTTTATCCCTGGTTTCAAATGTTCTCCTTAGATATTTAGTTTTCCCTGTTATATGTAAAATGTTGATCACTTGGGACTTTATATATATTTTAAAGATACTATTTATTATTTTTAGAGAGAGGGAAAAAGAGGGAGGAAGAAAGGGAGAGAAACATCAATGTATGGTTGGCTTTCACTTGCCTCCAGCTGGGAACCTGGCTGGAGACCTGGCTTGCAACCCAGGCATGTGCCCTGACTGGGAATAGAACTGGCAACCCTTTGGTTTGCAGGCCAGTGCTCAATCTGCTGAGCCACATCAGCTAGGGCTCATTTGGGACTTTAAAAGCATAAGGTGGAACTCATATCATTGGGGTGCTATCCAGAATATAAAGTCCTTTTGATGGCACACTGTACAGCGTATTACATAAGCAAAAGTATACTGCCACCCTTAGCAAGTATCCAACACTAGCTTCCTACTTCTATTGGAGCAGCAGGATTGGTTGGTTGTGAAGGTGACAAAAAGGGATGAAGCTATGAGCTGACTGAGGCAAATTCTGTCAATCATTTACATTCCATCTCTAAAATATCTTTGTGAATGTTGCTCCTGTGAGCGAGCCTCCATCATGGTCAGAGTGTCAAGAGGTGTGAAATAACCCTACAACTATGAAAGCCAGTTAGCGTTTGTCTTCCCTAGACTATCCAGCTAAAGGGGAAGGGAAATCTTAAAGCTTTAAATAGTTTTGGCTTAAAAAGTTCTCTAATCTTTCAAAAGAAAGGAAGGGGGTGGGGGAAAGAACTCTGGAGTGGCCCAATGGAGCCTGCATCATTCATTAGCAAATACTAAGTGCCTGTTATGTGCCCAAACTGTAGTACAGAGTCCTGGTGTGGCATGATAAAATATTTGCGTAGAGATGTTTAAAATGTGTGCATGTATATTTTTGTCCCAGTTCCTGGCATAGAGCCCCTAAAATCCTTGGAACTTCCAGAGTCATAGGAACATCTCTTGTATTCTAATGAGGTTATTATATTATAGATGGGGTGCTTAGATAACTGCAAAATGTGGGGCTGGTCACCAGAGGAACCAACCGTGTGATTAGAGAATTAGGATTAACAGCCCAACCTCCAACGTCCAGGGAAATGCAAGGGACTGGGACAATGAAGTGTAAACCATGCCCTACAAAATGAGGCTTCCGTAAAAGCTCTGAAACAAGGGGGCTAAGGGAGCTTTCAGGCTGGTGCACACGCTGATATGCTGTGAGGGTGCCACAGTCAGAGGGTGTGGGAGCTCTGTGACCTCCTTGGCCCCATACCTTGCTCCATGCATCTCCTTCATTTGGCTGTTCCTGGGTTGTATCCTTTATGGGAGAACTGTAATAGAAGATAGTTTTCCTGAGTTCTAGTCACTATAGCAAATAATTGAACCTGAGTGGGAGTTGTAGGAATCTCCAGATTTGTAGTCAGCTAGGCAGAAGTGCGAGTCCCCTAGAGACCCCTTTTGTGGCTGGGGTCTAAAGGGAGAACAAGCCCTTAATTTGCGGGGCCTATGCCAACTCTGGGTAGTTAATGTTGCATTGAATTGAATTATTGGACAGCAAGTTTGGTATCAGAATCAGAAAGTTGACTGGTGTTGGAATGATGTGTCTGGGGATAAAATGGTGTACAAGAGTAGGTATGTTTCTACTCTTAGAATGTGTATAAGTATCCAATGAGTTGAGGGTTACTTAGCACTGTGCTGTATGTCATCAAATTGTCTCTCTAGAGCTACTCACCTTAGTCTGGAGGCCAAATTTTATGGACCACATTCATGGGCACCCTATTCTCTTTCTCTGGCTGGATCTGACCAGGGGAGCTCTGTCAGGAAACTGAAGGGGGGGAGGTGAGTAAGATCAGGGATTTATTCCCCTCACTCCATCCTTGTGGGAGAACATTGGGCAATGTCTGTAGGTGGAATGCCACTATGCCTTTCAAGGCCGTCTCCTCTACATGGTTTTTGCCTTCCTCTCTGCTCAGCACTCTTCCTCATCACCTTGTGCCTAAGGGTAGTTAACAGGGCTGTGGATTTGATTTCTGTCCAGGGCATATACAAGAAGAAACCAATGAATGCATAAATAAGTGGAACAACAAACCGATGTTTTTAGCACTGGTTGTGTAGCTCACAATGCTCTAGCTCAGTTGGTTAGAGCATTGTCCTAATATGCCAACAGTGCTTCAGCTCCTAACCCTGGGTTATTGCCCACTATCCCTGTGATTTTATTACACCCTGAGTGTACTTTTGTAAAAAGTCCTCTAGTAAGTAAACCTTCTTTGAATTATCCCGGTTTGTGTATTCCATCTTATTGGGACCCTGATAAACACAAGCATTGTGCATTTAAATGTTGGATTGATGGCTTGCCAAGTATGTTGATTTTTGTTTTAATATAGTTGATGTTAAGCTAGCTATTTAGCTGCTTATGAAGGTGACCCTAACCCTGCTTCTTAGCAATGATAAAATTAAATGATAGAATAGAATACTTATTTTTGCATTTCCCTTGGCAGAAGAATATACATTCAATGAGGTAAAGAGAAGGGGCTAGAACATCAGTTCTGTTTTATAGCATTTAGAATTGCGATTTCAGTTGCCAAAATTTTCATTACTGATTATGAATCTGACATTAATACTGTACTCTAGGCTTTGAAGATGCATTAATAGCATGGGATTTATACCAAGATGATACAAGCTGAGAAGAGGTTGATAAATGTTGCAAAAAAGTCATGGTTATTAACCATTTTATTGGTGAGATGCAACAGGATAGTAGAACTCAGAAGTTCAATATTGTGCCTGAAACATATTTTCTTTCATGATAAAAATTTAAGTGAGAGAGAGAGATCCCAGAAATGGGCTGTGAGTAGAGCACAAAAGATATGCTTTTATTTATTTTACAGAGGCTCTGTTATAGGAAGCCATGCCATGAAACTTAGATTTGTTATTGATCTTTTCAACTGAGCCCACCCCAGCACCTCCCTTAGAATCTATTATAAACCAGTTTTCCAAATGATGTATTTCTGGTAACAAGATATAAATTTATACATGTGACCTTTCATAGGAGTTACTTGGAGCCTCCTTTCTTACTTATTTTGCTTCCCGGAGTCATTACTGAAATATAAATTAGGATGGCCAGACAGGACTGTCAAAGATGGCTTCCAATCCATTGATCTGTAGATAAGAGGAAAGCTTTTCTCAGAACATGGTGCATGTTTACGTCTCAGGAGAATCGGTGAGAGGCTACCTTCATCTTGATTATTAACCTTTAGACATAAAAGCAATTTCAAAGTTCATTTCCACCCTCATGTTATGGGTGAAGAAATAGACCCAGAGATATGGGAAGACTTGTGTAAGAACATAACATGCTGCTGTAACAACATACCACTGACTGAGTGGTTTAAACAGCAGAAATTTACTCTTCCCCTATTCTGGATGCTACAAGATCAAAGTCAAGATATTGGCAGAGTTGGTTACTTCTGAGGACTGTGAGAGAAGAATGCCTTGGCTTGTAAATGTTCTCCCTGTATCATAATCTCTCTCTGTGTGTCTCTGTCCAAATGTTCTCTTCTTTAAGTACACCAGCCATATTGGACTGGGGCCCACCCTAATGACCTCACTTTAACTTGATTACCTTCATAAAGACCCACTCTCCAAATGAAGTCACATTATAAGAAACTGAAGGTTGGAATAAAAAACATTAATTTTGAGGAGGACACGATTCAACTTACTACAACAGCTGTCTAAACACTGATTTGAATCTTGGTCTTCTGATTCCCTTGTTAGTTTTTTTCTCCCCTATTATACAGTGTGACTTTTAATGTTCTTATTTTTATTGCTACAGAAAAAAACCATTTCCTTTCTCACAGAGGTGGGATTTAGGAGTTTTCTCAGATTATTTCAAAGGATACAATTTAGGAGAACATAAGGTCAAAGTAAATTTAAGGAAATAAGGATCCTTATTTAATATAGACTGAAAATACTCATCTTGGGATAAGGATAAACAAACTTTTGATTCTTAAATGGCTGAGAATGTTGAACCTTTAGAGTTAACAATGAAGTTCTCCTAGAGTTATTCCATTATTCCATAAAGTACAGTTTTATATTATTACATTGTGATAATAAATGAGTTGTTCAGTTATTTTCCTCTTTGACTCTGATCTCTCCCTCCCTGGAAAAAAGCCTTCTAGGGAAGCAAGGTTTACTTCTAGATGGCCTATGAATAAAGCTTTGGCAAAACTATTGCCAATCTTGACATTTTATTTTCAAAAATCATTTTGTCAGGGTAGGGATGCCTAAAGCATATAAAGGTTATGAAGCAGCCTAATTGATGCCAGATATTTTAGGGAAACTGTTTATACATTTGGAGGCAGAATATTTGTTAGTTACACCAAGTAGTCTTCAAGAGAAGGTGAATCTAAATACAACAAATTAAGTTTTTATGTATCATGTGACTGGGGTTAATGTGGCTCGCTCACCCTTGCATTGATGAAATTGCTTTGATTAAAGTTGGAAGAGAAGAAAAAGAAGAGGGTGTTCAACCTTCAGCATGACCTTATTCTCCTGATTCTCAGACAGTCTGTCATGCTGCTTTTGAAGGAGGGGGATCTGACAATCAGAGAAGCAACATTATCAACTCAAGATCACAAGTGTGCTCTTTCCTAGCTCACCGTGCTTTTCACTCAGGATAACAGCCATGATGCAGAGCTCAGGAGCAGGGGACTAAGGGATGATCCTATCTAGCTAGTGATATTCACTGGGGATACACATAAGTGTGGACATGGCCTACTTCACCAAGTCATAGAATGTGCCTCCTGATACCTAAAAGAGGGAGTTTTAGGATTTAACCCCTGCACCCTTCCCCCCAGCAGTTCTTTCCAAAACCTAGCTCTTCAACCACTGGCCTTTCGATATACACCAAGGAAAAATGTTTGTGGTTAAACAACTTCAGAAAATGCCAGACATGAAATTCCTCTCTTAGTATTTGTTATGCATATTGGAATATTAAAGGCTTGGCAATGTCTTTCAATGAAGAAGCCATGTAACTTTTTCATCAGGTGCTTTTCTTCTTTAAATGTGATCATGAAACCATTCTTGTGAAATATGTAAGTTGCAAGCAACACATTTTGAAAACTGCCTAAAATTTGTATAAATTGAAGAGATAAATACGTTTAAAAAAGAATGTAGAGCAAGTCCAGAGTTGACAGGGTAAGAGATCTGTAGAGTCATCCCTTTAGTGACAATCCTTATAATCTCTCACAAACTATCCACCATGGCTACTAGCAGGAATAGAATACTAAGCTAGACTGGCCAGGCTTTTCACTCGGTAGGATCTTTCATAAATGTGCGGATGTAGATGGCTGTGCATGCGTGTGTGCATCCTGAATAATCAGGGGGCTTAAAAAAGAAAGTACTGGGCCAATAATCAGCAACATGATATATTTCTGTCCTTTGTCATAGATTTGTGATGTAATGTAATAGTACCATTCCATCTCTAGTTAGCATGGCTATTAATGAACAATTCCTCATTCTTCTTTCACAAGGCAGACTTTTAGTACCCAGCAGGTATCCCTGTGTACTTGGGATCTCAGCAAACACTGTCTGAAGAGGAAGAGGTTGTCAGGCTGATGACATAATGTCTCAGTGTTTGGGTCACTTCACAAGGAGCAGAGTGTTGGTACAAGATGATTGTTCTTGAGGGAGGTGTGGTTGGATTGTTTGACACGCCACAGCACCCATGCAGCACAGCCTAGAAGGTAGATGCTCCTGTAACAAAGACCCTTCAGTTTTAAATAACAGAATCCATCTTAAGCTTGATTAAGAAAAAAAGGATAATATATTGCAAAGATATCTGAACATATGAGGTCTATCCAGAAAGTATCAAGCCAAGGTCAATATAATTAAAACAGTTTGTGTGGCCGATACTTTTGGGACAGACCATGTATCATGAACTTTAAACAATTTGCACAACCAAATCTTAAAGTTTAAAAACACAACCAGGAATCTACTCTCAGGTTCTGTAAGCCTCACCTCTACCTTTGGGTCAAATGTCTATTCTAGTTCATTTAGTTATGACACACCTGTTTACTGAGGATGATGTGGCAATACCTTGATCTCAAGATAAATAGGTCCTGCCCTGGCTGGCATGGTTCAGTGGATTGAGCATTGGCCTGTGAACCAAAAGTTCACCAGTTTGATTCTCGATCAGATCACATGCCTAGGTTGCAGGCCAGGTCCCCAGCTGGGAGCATTCAAGAGGCAAGTGATTATTTTTATTTCCCCTTCTTTCTTTCTCTCTTCTCCTCTCTAAAAAATAAGTAAAATCTTTTTGTAAAAAGGTTAAAATATATAAGGAAAAGAAAGATAGGCCCCTCTTCCATCCCTGAAGAATGAATTGTGACAATCTAAAGTGGTGTAGTAATTTTATTTTCCATTGTCAGTAATTGGTATAGGGGTGGCCATATGACCCAGTACTAACATAGGAGATATAAATAGAAGGTGGCTAGATATGGATTCTGGGGAAACTTTTGTTTTCTTAATAGAAAGAAACAACAAATTTACCTGGCATGGCTCTTTCTTCTTTTGCTTTTCCTCGTTTTCTCTGGAACTCCGATGTGATACTTGGTGGTCCAGCAGCCACTGTGTGACCATGATATGAGCACCGGATGACAGTTGTCAGGAACTGTTTGTGCAAGGAACTAAAGGTGCAAGGGAGAAAGAGCTGAGATCTTTTTTTGGTTGAGCTTCCACACTGACACTGGATTGCATACCTCCTGATTCGTTCTAATTTGAGAAGAGTGATCACTTATTTGTTGAAATCACAGTGCACCATGATAGGTTATTGTTATTGCTGTTATTTGAAACCAAATTCATTCCTCAGTATAAAAGTTATGTAGTATAAATGAGGTTGAAAGGAGCCAATCCTATGGATCAGAGTACATGTCAGGTCATTAATGGGAGAATGGACAAAGAGGTGAGTGGCTCATAAAATGGTGAGATATTCAAAGTGTGTTTGAAAGTCACCCTGGGGCTGTGAAATCTCACTACTGCTACAACATGCCAGTCCTAGATAGAATTTATCAACTCATTAACAAACTAATTAATTTTATTACTTTTTATTGATCCCTCATTATCTGCTATATGTTTTGCTAGGTAATGCAGATAGATTGGAGAAGACAGAGATGTTAGCTCTCATTAAGTTAACATTCTAGGGAGAAAATAGACAATAAACTAGAAAAATAAATTAACAGAATCATATTAAATAAGTACTATATAAAATATAATATGGAGTGTTATGATACAGACTCATGGGAGGGGTATGCACAGAAGCCTAAGAAAGTGATATTTCAAATGAAATTTGAATTGCAGGAAGGAGCCAGTTGTGTGAGACCTGAAAGCCGAGCTTTCACAGGAGAATGGCCAGGACAACGACCCCAGGCAGGAATGAATACGACCTGCTAGAGATGCAGAATGAATAATTAATGGGTATCCACTGCACAGTGATTCGGGAGGCCACCCACGTTCATCTTATAACCGTTCCAGCCACAGGCTTTATGATGTATCTCAAGGCTGCAGACAGGGCTACTACATATTGCATAAGCAACATTTCCTATCACCTGCTTCAGCCTGTCAGAAAACAGGATGGCTGCAGGAGAGTGTAAGTAACAGACCTATCAGAGAGCCTGATCATCCCCTCTCCTTTGAATGGACCTGTAGTTCTCAGCCACATCGCCAGGCTCCCCAGGGGCTGGCTTCCCTTAGAACGGAGTCAGCTCTATTCTAGAAGGCTGGTAAAGCCTTCTGCTGAAACACAGCTGCTTCATGACTGCGCTCCAGTCACTCCCTTAAGTTACAGTTGTCATACTTGATGCATCTTGCTGTGGAAAGACCAACGCAGAGCGGCAGGAAGGCTGGATGGGGTGTCCTTGGCTCCTGGCCCTGGCTCCCAGCTTGCTATAGCTGCTCATACCTGAATCATTTTCAAGTGGTGCTTATCACTGAAGCAGTGATGTGAGGTCACAGAGCTGGAAGCCCCTGCAAAGTTCATCCTATCCTGCATTCCTCATGTGTCTGGCATGACCCACAACAAACATGTTGGAATGCCATCATCCCTACTTTAAGTAGGTTGCCTACTAAACCAGATATACTGAACTCAACAGTGTGTGATTTAAGCATTCTTTTATCCAATATGGTTTTCAAGTCCTCCACTTTTGTTCTCTGAGGGTTAAGGGACATAGCAGAATTAGCTACAACTTAGGGGGGCAGTAGGTAAGATATGTAGGAGCCCTGTAACGAATATTCTAGGTTGCCAGGAGCTCTAAGGAAAGGATTCTGATGTTTAGTGAACCATAGTCACCGGCATGTGAAGACTTCCCTCTTAGAGCTGCTGTATCTGAAGCAGAGTTCCCATGGCTCTCACAGAACCTGGTGCTGTCATTTCAATAGCTGCCTCCACTTATCTTAAATACCACCTCCCAGACATAGCAAGTAAAAGCCCAGTCTGAGGGACAATTGACTGGCTCAAACTTCTGACGCTACCCCTTCTTCCGGGGGACCTGATGCATATTAACTTTTCTGTGTCTCAGTTTTCTACAAAATAAGGCTTGCAGGAGTCATTTCCTGAGAAGGTGGCTGAGATTAATAAGGTAATGACTTTATAAGTGTTCATGCTCAGTAAATGCTAGCGGTTGCTGCATTAGCTCTTGATGCAACAGAAGGAGTTCTGTCACAGAGTTGAGTTTTCTCCAGCAACACAAAAAGAGCATGTACATAATTCATATTACCAGTGGACACTTCAGTGTAAGAAGTATCTGAAAGATATGAGTATGTACAGTTTGCTATATGATTTCAGAAAATGCTCTGTCCCAGGTCCCCTACTAAGGATTATCTTTTTGTCACTGCCTTCAACAACAGAATGCTTTGGCTAGCCCACCTGAGAGTCTAAAGCTGACCGGGAAGTTGTGAAGAAAAAGAAGCACCTCTTATGTAACTTGAAGTGCTAAAAACCATTGTCCTGAATCTTTGCAAAGTGCATTATATCTTTTTGCATAAGGGTCTCTGGTCATTGCCAAAGTATGGTTCGTCTGGTGGTTTTTGTTGTAAGTTGAATAAGAAAAAAGTTAACGAACTCCCTTCCATTGGATTGTGCATTCGTTTAAAAGCTATAAAAGTGCTACCATTTCAGGTTCTACACATCTAAAATACCCGCTGTGTTTGTTTTATGGTTTCTCAGCATTATTCCAACTTTAATTTGATCACTTCCTGGGAGTTTGTCTATTTCCTCATGCAAAGCTGATTCTCCTTCTCTCTCTCTCTCTCCCCACCATCCTTTATAATTTCTGCGTGTTGAGATCATCTCTCTAATAACCTTTCAGTGGCTCAGCATTTTGCTGTATTGAATGAGTGAGGTTGGAAACAGAGCCAAGTGACAAACTGTGAAGCAACAGCTCAGCCTCACAGAGCAAGTGTGCTTTGTGCTATTTCTGGCCAGAGCAAATTTGGCCTGATGGTCTTTGGGGAACAATATCTTTGAAGTAAAATTAAATTACTAAGATTAGGACCAAAATGATGCAAATCCTTTATTTGCAGACAGACCACGAATTGAAGACATGTGGAAAGAAGACTGGGTTGGAACTAAGTCAGGATCCTGTTCTGGGTTTCTTCCAGGTTACCCCCAACCATCCATCTTGTCTCAAGTAGATACCTGTGACTTACAAAAAAATTTTTAATCAAGAATGACAACACAAAAATAGGGAGATTATAATAACAAAACTGTGTGTACTATTGAGTCCTTGTCAGTCCTACCATTTTGACAAGTTCATTTCAGATCTGGTTGAGATCTCCCATTCCTCCTTAATCCTGTTTTCCTTCCTCCCATCTCACAAATAAACACTGCCCTGGATTTGCATGTTTTCCTACTTCTGTATACACAGGTATCTTTCAACAATAGGTACTGTCATTTGGCATGTTTTAAACCTTGAGGTAATGGAAAGACACTATGCATTTAATTTTGCAACGGGCTTTTTCTGAATTTAGCATTAGATTTCAGACACATAGCTTTGGTCCATTAATTTATTTTAAAGAATTATTTATTTTTTTTATTTTTAGACAGGTGAAGGGAGAAAGAGGAAGAGAGAAGCATCAATGTACCCCCTTTTGGGGACCTGGCCTACTACCCAGGCATGTGCCCTAACTGGAACTCAAACTGGCAACACTTTAGTTTGCAGGCTTGTACTCAGTCCGCTGATCCACCATCCAGAGCTAGTCCATTAATTTTGAAAAAATATTTTATTATTTTTAGAATGAGAGGAAAGGAGGCAATCAATGTATGGTTGCCTTTCACCTGCCTCCAGCCACAGACCTGGCTGGAGACCTGGCTTGCAACCTGGTTATGTGTCCTGGCTGGGAATTGAACCAGAGACCTTTGGGTTTGTAGGCTGGTATCTTATCCACTGAGCCATCAGCCAAGGCCTAGTCCATTAAATTTTAACTGCTGTGTGGTATAATGTTTCATAAGCAGACCACCACATACATATATTCATTTATCTGTTGATGGACAACTAGATGGCTTCTTTTAAATATTTTTTAATTTTCTAATTTCAACTGACATACAATGTTATATTAGTTTTTGGTACATCATTTAGTGATTACACATTTATATACTTGATGAAGTGATCACTCAGATAAGTCTAATATCAGTCTGACACCATACATATATATTACAGTATTATTGACTATATTCTCTGTGCTGTACTTCACATCTATGACTATTTTTATAACTAGTAGTGTGTACTTTTTAATCCCTTCTCCTTTTCAACACTCCCTCCTTTCACCTTCTCCAATCTGGCAAATACCAAGTTGTTTCTGTTTTGTTTATTTGTTAGATTATACATATAAGGAAAATCACATGACATTTGTCTGACTTATTTCACTTGGAATAATACCCTCTAGGTCTATTCATATTATTATAGTCACAAGATTTCATTCTTATTAGGATTGAGTAATATTCCAGTCTTATACAAGGTTTGTCCCGAAAGTATTGAGCCAATGTCAACATAATTAAAATAGTTTGCATGGCCAATAATTTCAGGACAGACCTCATATGTACAAAATAAACCACAATTTTATCCAAATGTCTTTGATGGACACCTAGGTTGTTTTCATGTCTTGGTTACAGTAAATAAAGTTGCCATGAACACATAGGTGCATATATCTTTTTCAAATTAGTGTTTTAGATTTCTCTTAAATAGCCAGAAGTGGAATTGCTGGGTCATAAGGTGGTTCTATTTTTAATATTTTGAGGGACATCTACATGGTTTTCCAAAGTGGGTGCACCAATTAACTGTCCTGCCAACAGTGTACAAGGGCTCCCTTTTTCCACATCCTAACCAACATTTGTTTGTTGATTTATTGAAGGTAGCTATTCTAACAAGTGTGAGGTGATATCTCATTGTGGTTTTAATTTGCATTTCTCTGATGATTAGTAATGTTGAGCATCTTTTCATTGGTCTAGTAACAATTTATATGTCCTCCTTGAAATAAAAAGTCTTTTGAGGTTAAGAGGTATGAGTACCTTAGATATTTTAGATGTTAACCCCTTATCAGCTGTGTCATTGGTGAATATTTTCTCCCATTTAGTAGATTATCTATTTGTTTTATTGATGGATTCCTTTGCTATGCAAGAACTCTTTAAGGAGGTTCCATGTATTTGTTTGTTCGTTATCCTTGCCTAAGGAGACATAGCCAAAAATAAATAAATAAATAAAAAATTACCAAGAGTGATGTCAAAGAGTTTACTGCCTATATTTTCCTCTATGAGTTTTATGGTTTTGGGTCTTACATTTAAATCTTTAATCCATTTTGGGTTGATTCTCATATATGGTGTAAGAAAGTGAAGCAGTTTCATCCTTTTGTAGTATCCAGTTTTCCCAGCATCATTTATTGAGGAGACTATCTTTATCCCATTCTATGTTCTCGCCTCCAATGTTAATTGACCAAATATGCATGGGTTTATCTCTGAGCTCTCTATGTGTTCTGTTGGCCTAGGTGAATGTTTTTATGTCAGTACTATGAATTTTTATTATTATGGCTTTGTAGTATAGTTTGATATCAGGTAGCACAATATCTCCAATTCTGTTCTTCTTTCTCAAGATTGGTTTGGCTAGTCAGGGTCTGTGGTTCCATACAAATTTTAGAAATTGTTCTATTTCTGTGAAGAGTGCCATGGTATTTTGATAAGGAGTGCATTGAATCTGCAGATTACTTTGGGTAGTATGGACACTTAAACTGTGTTAATTCATTCTATTTGTGAGTATGGTGTATCTTTCCATTTATTTATATCATCTTCAATTTCTTTTTTCAATGTCTTATAGTTTTCCAAGTACAGAATTTTTTTCCTTTTTGGTTAAATGTAGTTTTAGATATTTTACTCTTTTTGATGCAATTTTAAATGGAAATGTTTTCTTAATTTCTCTTTCTGAGTTTGTTATTGGTGTATAACATGCAACTGACTTATTAAGTAATTTATATCCTGCAACTTTACTAAATTTGTTTATTCTAATTCTTTGGTGGAATCTTTAGGGTTCTCTTGATATAGTAGCATGTCATCTACAAATAATTACAGTTTTACTTCTTCCTTTCCAATTCAGATGCCCTTTATTTCTTTTCTTTTGGTCTGATTTCTATGCCAATAACTTCCATGATGGTGTTGAATAAAATTGGTAAAAGTGGACATCCTTGTCTGTTCCTGATCTTAAAGAAAAACTTTCAGCTTTCACTATGGAGTATGATGTTAGCTGTGAGTTTGTCACATATGGCCTTTATTATGTTGAGGTATTCTCCTTCTAGCCCAAATTTGCTGACAGGATTTTTAAAAATCATAAATGACTGTTGAATTTTGTTGAATGCTTTTTCTGCATCTATTGATATCATTTTATTTTATCTTTCATTTTGTTTATGTGTGCTGTATCACAATTGATTTGCTGACGTTGAACCAACCATGAATTCTGGGGAAAAAATCTCAGTCAAGGTGTATGATCCTTTCTTGTAGTGTCCTTGTCTGGCTTTGGTATCAAGATAATGCTAACCTCATAAAATGAGTTTGGGAGTCTTCCCTCCTCTTCATTTTTTGGAATATTTGAGAATGCATATGTTCTTATTTAAATATATGTTAAAACTTACCTGTGAAGCCATCTCTTCCAGGGCTTTTGTTTGTTGGGAGCTTTTTGTTTATTGATCTGATTGTATTAGTAATTATAGGTCTGTTCTTTCTAATTAGGTTTCTTCCTAATTTAGCCTTGTCAAATTATGTTTCTAGGAATTTATCCATTTCTTTCAGACTATTCAATTTTTAGGCATCATGATTGTTCATAGTGTTTTCTTACAATTATTTGTATCTTTGTGGTATTGCTTGTCACTGTTCCACTTTAATTTCTGGTTTTATTTATTTGGATTCTTTTTCTTAATGAGTCTAGTTAAAGGTTTGTAAATTTTATTTATTTCTTTGAAGAACCAGCTCTTGGTTTCATTGATCTAATTAGTATTATTATTATTAATTAGACTCTATTTAACTTATTTCTGCTCTGATCTTTGTTATTTTCTTCCTTCTGCTTAGTTTGGACTTTATTTTTTCTCTTTCTAGTTCCTTTAGGCATATGGCTTATTTGGGATTTTTCTTGTTTCATGAGGTAGGCCTATGTTGCTATAATTTTCCACTTAAAACTGCTTTGTTTGTGTCCCAAGGATTTTGGGTCATTGTGTTTTTCTTTTAATTTGCCTCAAGGTACCTTTTGATCTCTTCCTTATCTCATTTTTAACCCAGTTATTGTTTAGTAGCATGTTATTTACCTTGAGTATATATTTTTTAATTTGTTTTGTTTTCTCCTAATTTATTTCAGGTTTATACCCTTGTGATGAGAGAAAATGATGTGATTTTAGTTTTTAAAAGTTTGTTGAGACTTGTTTTATGGCTTAATATGGTCTATTCTGGAAAATGTTCCATGTGCACTTTGGAAAAACTGTATATTCTGTTGCCTTGGAGTGAAATGCTATAAAAACACCAATTAACACTATCTGGCCTGTGTCATTTAAGGCCACTGTATGTGTGTTGATTTTGTAGATTATCCATTGATGCCAATCAAGGGTTAAAAGTCTTTTATTATGTGTTGCTGTTGATCTCTCCCTTTATGTTTGTCCATATTTATATTTAGGTGCTCCTCTGTTGGGTGTGTAGATGTTTATGAAAGTTATGTTCCCTTACTGGACTGATCCCATTATTATTAGGAAATATCCTTCTTTGTCTCTTATTAGCCTTTCTTTTGAAGTCAAACAAGATATATAGATATATATAGATCTCTCTCTATATATATATATGTATATATATAGAGAGAGATCTAGATCTATATATATAGATATATAGATCTAGATATATATATTACATGGATATGTGTGTGTGTGTGTGTGTGTGTGTATATTGCTACCACAGCTTTTTGTGTGTTTCCATTTGAGCAAAATATCTTTTTCCATCCTTTTATTTTCAGTCTCTGTGTGTCTTTTGATCAGAAGTCGGTCTTATAGGCAGCATATGTATGGACACTACTTTTTAAATCTATTCAGCCCTCCTATGCTTTTGATTGTAGCATTTAGTCCATTTGCATTGAAAGTAATTGGTAGGTATGTAGTTACTACTATTTTACTGTTTTCTGATTATTTTCATTATCCTTATTTGTTCTTTCTCTCTTGCTCTCTTCTATGTTGATGACTTTATTTAGCTTGTGTTTGGAGTCCTTTCTCTTTATTTCTTGTGTATCTCTTATAGATTTTGGTTTGTGGTTAACTGTGCTTCCTATATTCCAAATTATGGTTACAGCAATCTATTTGAAGTTGATGGTCACATAAGTTCAAACACATGCTAAAACCATTACAATATTTACAGACTCCCATGTTTGTTTTTGTCATTATTTTTTCACTTGTTTGTGCATGTGTTTGTGTATATCCCTCAATTTATTGTTGTAATTACATGTGTCTTATTACTACTGCTTTTTAACCTTTGTATTAGCTTTATCATTGGTTGAACCATTGCTTTTATTTATTTAAAAATTTTTAATTATTTTTTTAGAGAAAGGGGAAGGGAGAGAGGTGGAAAGGGAGAGAGAGACATCAATGTATAGTTGCCTTTCACCTGCCTCCAGCTATGGAACTAACTGGAGACCTGTCTTGCAAACTGGTTATGTGTCCTGGCTGATGAACCATTACTTTTAGTGTTCACCTTTGTCAATGAGAATTTTTCCTTTTTCTATATTTTCTTATATATATCTTGTGTCTTGTTTTTTCTTCTTAAAGAGTTTCTTTTAGCATTTCTTGTAATATTGTTTTGATCTGTTTTTTTCTTGTTAAAAAAAGTTTCTTTAACATTAATACTGTCTTAGTGGTGATAAACTTTATTATTTATTTACTTTTTGGGGTCTGGGAAACTCTTTATCTGTCCTTTGATTTTAAATGATAGCCTTATTGGATATAGTAATGGTTGTAAGTCATTGCTTTTCATCACTTGAGTATTTCATGCCAACACCATCTGGTCTACAAAGTTTCTGTTGAGAAATCAGCTGACAGTCTTATGGGAGTTACCCTGTAGGTAGTTAACTGCCTTTCTCTTGCTATTTTTTTAAGATTCTCCTTTTGTCTTTAACCTTTGGCATTTTAATTATGATGTATCTTGGTGTGGGCCTCCTTTGGTTTATCTTTTTGGGGGGACTCTCTGCACTTCCTGGACTTGTGTATCTATTTTTTTCACCAGGTTAGAGAAGTTTTTCATTATTTATTCCCTTGCTCTCTCTTCTCCTTCTGGTACCCCTATGATGGGAATGTTGTTATGCTCAGTGTCATCTCAGAGATCCCTTAAACTGTTCTCATTAAAAAAAAAAATCTAGGGGGGAAGTAGCATTTCAATTGGGTATTTTCCGCTGCCTTATCACTGCTTCCTCTAATCTGTGGTTGGTTTCCTTTAGTGTATTCTTCCTTTTAGCTATTGTATTGCTCATTTCTGACTGGTTCCTTTTTACATGTTCTATCTCATTGTTAAGGTTCTCATGAAGTTCCATTTTGCTTAGTTCTTTTTCTGGAGTTTTGTCCTGTTGTTTGGTACATGTCTATCTCCTAATTTTGGTTGCCTCCCTGTGTTTGTTTCTATGTATTAGGGAGCTAAGCTGCATCTCCCAGTCTTAGCAGAGTGACCTTTATGTAGTATTTGTTCTTGAGGCCCAGTGGCATAGTATCCCTGGTCCCCAGGTCTGGGTGTTCTAAGGGTGTCTCTTATGTGGATTATGTGGATCCTCCTATTATAGTTGAATTTGAATTGTTGGTACATCTATAGGTGGGGTTAACTCTGAGGCTAACTGGCTGTGAGGACTAGCTGTGACTGTCACAGGTGAGCAGTTATGTGGGGCTGGCACCGTGGGCCTGGAATCACTTTATTAGGGTTCTGGTGCCAGCTGGGTCTGCCCTTGGGGTGGGTCATTTGGGGAGTTGGTTGAGTGGTGCTGTGGTATGATCTGAAGCTGGCCACTGGATTGGTTTGTTCTAGAGCCTTTTGGGAAGAGCTCCAATGCATGCTGAAGTAACTGCTGTTTGTGCTCAGTTTGGAACCACATGGTGGGAAGTACAAAGTGATCTGCAGTTGGTTACCCCTGTTTCTGGGTTTGGGGGCACTTGAGAGACACTATAATGTGAGCTGAGGCCAGTTGCCACTAGTGCCACAGTGTGAGCTGAGACAGCTACCACTTGTGCTGGGCTTGTGTCTGCTTAGTTGAAGCTACATTTCAAACCAACACTGGCTACAGCTTATAGCAGGCTTGAGGCCATTTGATGGAAGTTGCTATGCAAGTGGACTGGTTATCATCTATGCTCAACTTGGGGCAACTTAGCAAGAGTTAAGGGCAGCTGCTGCTTGTTTGGGGTTTGTGGACCTTTGGGAGATTTTTGGAAAGTTTACAGCATGAGCCAAGGCAGGCCTCTTATGTAGAAAAGCCACTGGAAGTAGCTTAGACCTAGAGAAAGAGTCGAGTGGGGTAAGTCCTTAGGGAATCACCAGTGTGGGGTGAACATGGGTGATTAGGCCAGTTAATGGATTACTGAGATATGGATTACTGAGATTTGGTGCCTATCTGCATCTGTCAGCTGGGTGAGGGTTGTCAGGTTGCGTGGTCTTGGGTACGGGACCAGCAAATGATGATAGCAGGGAGGCCTCTGGTCTGGTGGAAAAGAAGCACTTAACCAGAGGCTTTAGGAGATTTGGCATGCTTTATTGTAGTGGCAGCAGGCTAATGACTACACTGCTGGGTGGCTGGGGGTGTCAGCTAGCACATGCATGATTGTCCTACCCTGTGCAGCAGCAGAAAGCTTACAGCAAAGTCAATTGTATACATGTACTTATTAGAACAAAAGATGCTGTTCATACCTTATGCCAGGGTGGAGAAGCTGGTCCCCTGCTCCTTTCTGTGCATGGCTGGCCCTTCCACTGGAGTCTGCCAACTAGCTGGCCTTGAAGCTAATCTCATCCCAGAGCCCCAGAACACTGAGCCTGGGAGCACCCAACATAGCAGCCTCAGGCAGGCAAGTGTTGGTTTTGTTCTAGTGTGTATAGAGCCTCCTTTGCTCCCAGGTGTATATAAGATGCCCTTACTGTCAGCTAGGCTGTTGCATGGATGGCTGACACCCTTGGCCAATGAGCTGTTTGGCCTTACAGGCGTTAGCCCGCTGCCGCCTGCAATAAAGCATGCCCACTCTCCTGAAAGCTCTTTGAGTAAGTCTGTTTATCACCAGACCAGAGGTCTGCCCACTATCAGGATCTACTGGTCCATAGCTCAAAGCTCTAGGACCTGACACCTTAGAACAAAGAGGCAGTATATCCAAAGGTGACATTTGTCTGCTCAGGGTTGCAATGTTGGTTACCTTTTGGGGCTCAGTGTTCCAGGCTCTGGGATAAGATTAACTCAAAGGCTAATTATGTGGCAGACTCCAGAGGAAGGTCCAGCCATATATAGAAAGGCAACTGGGGACTCCCCCACCCCAAGGGTAAAGCTCAGCAAAGGAGCAACAGCTCCTACCAGGGCTTCTATCCCAGAGAGAGCTGCTCTGACCTCTGCTTCCCCATAAGCCATGCCCTGAAATCAACCATTTCATTTCCTCCCTGTACATCGCTGGTGCTGTGTCTGAGCTTTAGCTCAGAATGAGTGAGTCTGTGAGTGAACCTGCATGCAGGCCCCTCAAGAGAAACACTTAGGACTCCATCAGCCCTCTGTCACTTGGATGTAATCCTTGTAGATTTTCACAGCCCTGTGTTATGGGAATTCCTCTTCCTGGCACTGACACCCCAGGTTAGGGTCTGTTTCTGGGGCCCCTTGCTCCCCAGAGGGGACCTCCAGAGCTGACAGCTGAGCTATCTCGCCTAGGTTTTTTTTTTGTTTGTTTGTTTGTTTGTTTGTTTTTAAGATTTTATTTATTATTTTCAGGGAGCAGGAAAGGGAGAGAGGCAGAGAGGGAGAGAGACATCAATGTATGGTTGCCTTTTACCTGCCTCCAACTGTAGACCTGGCTGGAGACCTGGCTTGCAACCTGGTCATGTGCCCGGGCTGGGAATTGAACCAGCAACCTTTGGGTTAGCAGACTGGCACCTTATCCACTGTGCCACCAACTCGGGTTCTCCCAGGTTTTAATCACCACACTCTGGGTATGGCACCTGCCTGTCTCACATCTCTAACCCTCTACCAGTCTCACTGTGGCTTCTTATTTATATCCTTAAAGGACTTCTGTTTAGCTAGTCTGCAGGTGGTTCTCAGTGATGGCTGCTCTAGGATTTAATTGTAATTTTGGTGTCATTGTGGTTGGAGATGAGCACAGCATTTACCTGGTCCATCATCTTGACTGGAAGTCCTAGATTGCTTTTAATTTTGCACCATTTAACCAATGCTTTAATGAACGTTCTTGTGCATTTCCTATACTAACATACAAAAACTTCTCTAAATTAGAATTTTTCAGAAAGTTTTATCTACACGCAAAGGTAAAGATAAATTTTATATGGAAACCTAGCCCATTTATGTACTATATTTGTCTATGTGTGTATACATATATATATAGAATAAAAGTTTCTCAAAATAATACCTTTATTTTTTGTCAACTATAATTTAGTTTAGTCTATTTTACACCAGAAAAAGTATGTTGGTTACAATTTGCTAAAGTGAATCCAGGATTCAGTGTTGGTATCTCCACCAAAATTTTAAAAAACTGTTCTGGGACACATGACTAGACATGGTCATAGGTTACACCCATATTTTCAAATTAAGGTGTTTGTCCTTGTGAGTTCCTATTATACATTTAATGGGTATTTGCATTTAGCTAGAATTCTATGTGTTCCTGGGCGGAGGCTTAGGTTATTCAGTGTGTTATGTGGTTAGAAATGGAAGTCCTGTTTAAAGCTTTCCAGCTTCAATGTTTCCATCTGTCATTGTCATGCCAAAACAAAACAAAAATACTGGATTCTTTCGTAGTTTTGCCAACTGGTTTCCTAGGGAGGACTTCCCGGTCTGCCACAGTGTATGTATATTTGGGGTTGTGAGAGCAATGAGAGGACAGGAATAGGAGAGAATCAGTAAGTGGAATTCTGGGCCTTCACCACTATCCTTCCTCAAGGAGCTCATTTTAATATTTATCTATTATATTTCTGATAGAGTTTATTGGCAAAAAAGGCGTGTAGCTTGAAAATATTCTTAAGCTATGGGTTCCAATGTTCTCTAAGGCTCTCTCTAGATTTAAACATGAATGAAAGTAACTTAAGTCTCTAGACCATTTACAATCACAGCCGGAATTGAAAGACATGACAGTTTAGGGAGTAGGGCTTAGAAAAATATGGTTCATCTGAAAGACAGACTATACCTCCTGCCACCAAAGAACTTGACTTGGCTAGGGTGGTTTTAGAGTCCTGAGGGGCAAGTGTTAGGGGCACTTTCAGCCTGCGGCTGCCACTTTAGAAACAGCCGTTTCTATTCTGCCGCTTGGGCTTTATCCACATGAGGCTGCTTTAAAAACTTGTCATTGTGTTTGTTTACTCTGTGAATAGGGACTAAGGTAAATTTTTCTGTGCTCCCTTTCTGCCCCATGAACTGTTTATTCCACATGTTCATAATTAAGCTCATTTGCTCAGCAGAGTATGCATACAGTTTAAACCATTATTGTCACAGATGAAACTCTATTACCATTTTGAAGAAAATATTTAGCTCCTCGTAGATTTATTTTTGCCTCCCCCGATACAGTAAGAGCATAATAATCTGGTAGTAACTTGGTAGAAAAGTGATTTGGGTTTAGGCATATGTTAACTAATTTATGTAGAATCATGGATCCCTTACCTAATATCCTGTCTTTCCCTCTCCACCTGCCTGGGCCTGAGCCACTGCCTCTTCTCTGATCCTAGTCCCTCCCCTCAATTTGTCCTGCTTGCATTTCATCGTCCTTAATCACTGTTTTCATCGCATGGCTCCTATGCTTAGAAACCCTCCAGGGATCTTTGTTTCCTATCACATCAAAAACAAATGTGGTCGCCTGTTTTCAAGGCTTCTCCTAATCTATTCTTTCTATAAAACTTCAGTTTTATTTCCTTTGCCAGATGTGGTTCTGTTTCCTGGGGTTTGGAGATAATGGAATTTTTATACAGCAAAAAAAATTTTAAATTGCAACCTGTATCATTTTTTCTGAAGCACAATTTAGCTTGGTTCCCTTAAACAAAAGCACAAAGCGTCAGGGACTGCTCACCTCTCTCCCCCAACCCCCAACCTCAGGCCCTGCCCATGAGACTAGGGCCTCTGAGGGCAGGGGTGGAGGAAAGCCAGCTGTTTATCACCTACTCTTCCTCCAGATACTAGGAGATTAGGCTCCGAGAAAGGTGGCTTTATTCACTGAAGTGGTTTGTGAAAAGCGCTGCCATTTTGACAAGACAGACAACACAAGCAACTTAGAAAGCAAGTACGCAAGATAGTGGATTTCAAACCAGGAAGGACAGCTTCAAAAACTTGGAAAGAGTTCCATACTGAGAATGCAGAACTCAGCAGATCACACAGCCCCCAGAAAAGATGCTGGTGGGGATGGTAAAGGAGATTCAGGAGTATAACATCTGTGGATATCGTTTATTTTCTATTGGTCTCTTGGGGGATGTGGATGTATTTATCACTTTGTTGTTCTGTAACTATTTCAGTTAAGTCTTGGATCTTTTAGTATCTGTATGAGTTGGGGGCAAGTTTCTTTTTCAATAAAGTGAAGGCAATAATGGCACATAGAATACGGGGTTACTGTGAGGATTAAATAAAGCAATATATTTAAAGAGCATAGAGCATTGTTCAAGACAAAAACATTAATTATTACTCCTATCATTATAATTAATTACAAGTATGCATAAGCTGTGCTTCATTTGAATAACTGTTAAAATCCCACCTTCTCTTAAAATACCTTGAAGTCAGTTCAGTTTAACCAACATGTATTAAATGTTCATTATATACTATGGGAACGGAGAGAAAGGCACATGTCATGCAGCCTGGAGGTTGAAGGAAAGCTGACTGGAGGGGCAGGTGCATCCTGACCTAAGTCTTACAGAATGAGAAGAGATTGTTCAGCAGTAACAGATCTAAAGGGCATTCCAGAGTGAGGTAATGGGAAAGGCCTTGAAGATGGAGGTGTTGAAATCTGTTGGTTGTTCAAGAGCTTAAAGTATGGTGAATTGGGAATGGAAGATGGAGCTACCAGAGAAGTGGGGCCTGGTTTTCCCATTATTTAACATCCAGTTGCCATTAAATGCTCATGGTCTTGTTTTATGCATGAGATCAGGTTCTGTTTCTACTATTTATTTGTTTGACGTTTTGGTCAGCTGTGGAAAGCTGGAAGTTTATGTCTGTACAAGAACAGACTATCTTGGAGGACAGGACTAACGAGTGTGCATATGCTACTCAGAAGGTTGTATGCTGTTTGTTTTTTCTGCAGGTAGAAAGAGTGGACAGGGAGCTGAAAACTGCTGACTAGAGTATAGGACTAATGGGTGAGAATCGTACAGGAAGGTAAGAGCTTTTGGTATATTTTGATTCATTGGATTCAAGGAGAATATATAGGGTGCATATGATCAATTGACAAAATTGTAGTAAAATAAACAACATACTACAAAAGTGTTATATTTTTAAATAAATTTATTCTTACATGTAAATACATAAACATAGTCATTTTTAAAGTTGTTCAAAAACATCTCCATTTGCTGCAATAATAGATTCAATTTGACTTTGGAATCTTGAGCATGCTTTATTTAACTTTTCTTTATTCATGGACATCATAATGTTTTCAATCTTAGCTTTAACAGCCTCTTTATTGGAATGAGGTTGTTCATTAACTTCTCTTTCACAAATGCTGCATACATGATAGTCTAAAGGATTTGCATCTGGTGAACTAGGAGGCCAGATTTCCTTTGACCAGAATTCAGAAACATTGACATTGAGAAATTCTTGCCCCTTTTTGGCATTATGTACTGGTGCACCAGCTTGTTGGAAGAGAAAAATGATGTCCATTTGTGACTTGTTTCATTCATGGTACAATTACTTCTCTCAAAGCATCAAGATAAACATCCTGGATCTTCATCGAAGATCTCCTGGATTCCGTGTACAGTATCTGGACTTGTGCCATCCTTGTGTACCTTATGTGTTTCCCTTGTTGGTGTGGTGACATCAGGATCAGCATCATACACCTTCTTCATGTTGTAAACTGTACATAAAGGGATGTTATTGAAGTCCGCAATTTCCTTAGCAGTTGGTCCTGCATGCAGTTCAGAAATGATGGTTGCTCTAACATCCTATTCCTTCAACATGATGGTTGCTCTCAGAGTTTAATGCTTTATATCTGAAACAATGATGTTAAATCATAACCTTAGAAACATAGTTTTTCAAAATTAATAAGCACATGAAATAAGGAGATGCAAAGTTATTGCCAATTGATTGTGCCTACCCGGTACAGTACATGACTACATCCACCCATTTGTCAGTGGATTTCAGTGAAACTCCTTTCCCTCCCCAAATTCCCACCACTCAAAAGATATAACCATCCATTAGATTATATTAATTTGGAGGCTAATTATACCCATTTGATTGCAAAGCACCTTCAGGTCTTCTGCCTTCCATAGGTTATTATTAAATGGATATTTCATAGGTCAGCAATAGTAGATGAAGGAGGAAAGATTAAAGGAGACTCCAAAGAAGTGGACAGAGAAGTGGAAAGTTATAGGGTATCTTCCATGTCTGCATCTCACTCTTTAATGTACATTAGAATCACATGGGGGTCTTGTGAAAATACACATTCTAATTCATGAAGTCTAGGGTGGAAGCAACATCTGCATTTTTAGCAAGTTCCAGGTGATTCTCAAGCCTCTGATCCATAGACCTCACTTGGAGTTTCAAGGCTTTAGAGTTCATTTAGCACAATCCTTTACCACAGGGCTGCTTATGAATCACCAACAGCACTTTGCAATGTCATTGAACTATCTTCTGTGAACATGTTTCATATACTTTTATTAGCTACATAATATTTAACCATGTCAAAATTTTGTAATTTATTCACATAGCCCCCAGTTGGACATTTCGGTTGTTTTTAGGTTTTTTGTTTGTTTTTGTCATTATAATCAACACTTCAATAACCATCCATAAACCTTAGGCTTAGATACATTTTTGCTTAATATAAATTCCTAGAAGTGAAATTACCGGGCTTAAAAGATATTTTAATTTTTTATTTTGTTTGTACATTTGTCATATTATCCTGTAGAAAAGTTACACATGTGTGTTACCAACAGCAAGAGTACTGTTTTCTCTACACACTTACCTCATAATCATTAAAAAAAAAATCTTTGATGGACCCTAACCCATGTGGCTCAGTTGGTTGGGTATCCCACAAAGCAAAAGGTCAGATTCCCAATCAGGGCATATGCCTTGGTTGTGAGTTCAATTCCCAGTCCGGGCAAGAGGCAACCAATCAATGTTCCTCTTTCACATTGATGTTTTTCTTCCTCGCTTTCTTCCTCTTTTACCCTCTATCTAAAAATTTTTAAATGGAGTTAAAAAAATCTTTTATACTTTGAAGACAAAAATACAATTGTATCACATTTTTTTACTTTCCATTTTAATAACTATTGAGATTGAACTTTTAATATGTGTATTGTCATTTTAATTCTTTTAGGGAATTACTTTTCATATCTGTTTATTTTTATATTAGGGCAGTTTCATTTTTCTTAATGGCTTGTAGCTTGTAGTGTTTGTTTTAGTGCAAAGAATATTTATTCCACAAAATTTTCCCATTTTTATTTCCTTTTTAGTTTTATATTTCATTATAACTATAATGTGTTCTGGATTGTATCTTCTAGCTGATTATTCTAGATTTACAAGAAAGCTATGTTTTAAGTGTGTATGTGTATTTAACTGTTAAACTTGTTAAACATCCATACTTATTTGATTTTTTAGTTAATTTTGAATTTTATTTACTTATTTTTGTCTTCTTAAATTACCTAAAAATTCCAGAACAATGATAAACAATAGTGAGGATAATGGGCATGATTGTTTTGTTATTGATTTTAGCAAGAATACCTTAATATTTTATTAGTAAGCATGATACTGGCTTTTAGTTTGAGATATATATCAAATCATATATATATGCATATTTTAAAATATTTGTACTATTGGAAAATCAACAGTAATTGGTGAATTTTATCAAATTTATCATTTGTTTATATGAGTGTGGTCTGTCTCTTTTTAAAAATTTTAATTTAGGTATAATTTACATGTAATATTATATTACTTTCCAGTGTATGGCATAACAATTTGATATTTGTATGTATTGAAAAATGATTACTAAAGTAAATCATTAACATCTATCACCATATAGTTACAAAATATTTTTTTTCTTGTGATGAGCAATTTTCAAAAATGCCATGCAGTATTATTAACTACAGTCACCATGTTGTATATTACATCTCATGACTTAGTTCATTTTATAATTTGAAATTTGTACTTTACAAGTATAACTGCTTTCACCCATTTTGACCACCCCCATCCCCAGCAAACACCAAATTGTTCTATGAGCTTGTTTGTTTTATTTTATTTTACTATATAATTAGTATATAGTGACTATGCTATTATAATTTGTCCCAATTTTCCCCCTTTGTTCCCTCCATCCAGCACCCCCTCACTCCCTTAAGCAATTCCCACACCAGTGGCCATGTCCATGGAGCAAGTGTATAAGTTCTTTGGCTGCCCTGTTTCCTATACTATACTTTATATTCCCATGGCTATTATGTCACTACCAATTTGTACTTCTTAATCTCATCACTATTTTCGCCCCTCTCCCCTGAGCCTTCTCCCATCTGGCAACCATCAAAATATTCTCTTTATAATTCTCTTTTAGTTCTGCTCATTTGTTTATTTTGTGTTTTAGATTCAATTATTGATATGTATTTGCTGCTATTTCATTATACACATTTTTTATCTTCTTCTTAAAGAAGACCCTTAAACAGTGATTGTAATACTAGTTTGGTGGTGATAAACTCCTTTAGCTTTTTCTTACCTGGGAAACTCTTTATCTCTCCTTTGATTCTAAATGATATCTTTGCTGCATAGAGTAATCTTGGTAGTAGGCCCTTGCTTTTCACTACTTTGAATATTTCTTGCCAATCCCTCTAGCCTGAAAAGTTTATTTTGAGAAATCAGCTGACAGACTTCTGGAGGCCTCCCTAGAATATAACTAACTGCTTTTAAGATTCTCTTTGTCTTTAACCTGTGGCATTTTAATTATAATGTGTCTTAGGGTGGGCCTCTTTGGGTTCCTCACTGTGGCACTCTCTGTGCTTCCTGGACTTGTATGTCTATTTCTTCCACCAGATTAGGGTAGTTTTCTGTCATTATTTTTAAAATAGGTTTCCATTTTCTTGCTGTCCTTCTCCTTATAGCACTCCCTGATGCAAATGTCGGTATGCTTGAAGTTGCCCCAGAGTCTTCTTCCGCTATCCTCATTTTTTAGATTGTTTTATCTTCTTGCTCTTTTGACTATATTTTTTGCTTGCTTATATTCCAAATCACTGATTTGATCCTGAGCTTCATCCACTCTATTGTTGATTCCCTGTCAACTGCTCTTCGTTTCAGTTAGTATATACTTCATTTCTGACTGGTTTTTTTTTTATGGTGTCCCTGTTCTATTTTATGCTATTGCAGTTTTCACTAAGTTCACTAAGCAATTTTTTAAATATTTTATTTATTATTTTTAGAGAGGGAGGAAGGGATAGAGGCAGAAAGGGAGAGAAACATCAATGTATGGTTGCCTTTCACCTGCCTCCAGCTACTGACCTGGCTGGAGAACTGACTTGCAGCCTGGTTATGTGCCCTGGCTGGGAACAGAACCAGCAACCTTTGGGTTTGCAGGCTGATGCCTTATCTACTGTGCCACCAGCCAGGGTCCTCATTGAGCATTTTTATCAAGTGTTTTGAACTCTGCAACTAGTAGATTGCTTATCTCCAATTTGCTTAGTTCTTTTTCTGGAGTTTTGTTCTGTTCTTTCATTTGGGCCATGTTTGTTTGTCTCTTCATTTTGACAGCCTCCCTGTGCTTGTTTCTATGTATTAGATAGAGCTGCTATGTCTCCTAGGCTTGATAGAAATGCCCAATAGAGTCTAGTGGCACAGTCCCCTACTAGCAAAGCTGGGCGCTCAAGGTATGCCCACAGTGTGGGCTGTGTACACACTCCTGTTGTAGTTTAACCTTGATTGCTGTTGGCACATACAAGGTCAGCCACCACCTGTGTTCTGTAGAGGGTCACACAACATAAGCTACAAAGTGCTCTGCCAATGGCTGCCGCTTGTACTCAGCTTGGAGGTGCCCAGGCAATGCCAAGATGTGAACCACAGCCTGCTGCTGTGAATGCCAGGCCTGGGGCTACTTAGTGAGAAGGTCAGGGCTCACTGAACTCAGATGCTGCTTGTTTAAGAGAATTTAGGAAAATCTGAAGCATGGGCCAAGACAAGCCATTTGTATTAAAAAAACCACTGGAAACAGAATGGGTAGGCCTGAAGTTGGGGTCCATCAGGACCACAGGGAATCAGCAAAGTGGGGCAAACAATGTGAGCCATGTTGATGGAGTCTCAGATATGGCACCTGCCTCCCAGCCCTATGGATCTGTGTGGGGAGGGCTCAGAAAATGAACAGTGGCATCTTTCAGCACTTCTGTCTGGAAGAAAGCTGTCCCTTAGCTCTTGCTCTGACACAAGACAAATCAGTTCTTCCTGCTATGTCTCAGATGTCTTTCAATCTGCTGCCATCGCATTGGAGCTCAGAGGGAGTGAGTCTGAGTAAGTCTTTGTGCAGACTCTTTAAGAGGAACTTCCTGGGAGTCCAGCAGTTTCTGTCTTCCATATCCTCAATCCCTTCTGATTTTTACAGCCAGAAGTTATGGTGACTTCTCTTCCTGGCACTGGAATCCTGGGCTGGGGGTCTGGTATAGGGCTGGGACCCTTCTCTCCTTTGATATCCCTCCTGGTTTTTATCTGCCACATGTGGGTGTGGGACCTCCCATTCAATGTCCCCATACCTCCTACCAGTATCAATGTGGTTCTTCTTTAATTCTGTAGTTGTAGGACTTCCATTCAGCTCAATTTCTTTTTTTATTTAATCATTTTTGTATTTTTTTTCCACTTCCATTTAGTCCCCTTATGCCCATCTCCCCCCAGCTATTACCACACTACTACCCATGTCCATGTCAGCTCTATTTCTGATGGTTCTGAATGATGGTTATTTTATAGTTTAGTTACAATTTTGATGTGGTTGTGTGAGCTGTGTTTACGTATGCTACCACCTTGACTGGTGTTTTTTAAGATCCCACATGTAAGAGATTATATGGTATTTTTTTATTTGTCTCAGTTCACTTGCATAACAACCTCTTGATCCATCCATGTTATGCCAAATGGCAAGATTTCCTTCTTTTTATAATGGTATTTTATATATAAATATATATGACATATTTATAGATATATAGATATACAAAGCCTGTCCATAAAGTATTCAGCCAGGTAATATGAAAACTAGACATTTATTAAAGAAGTTACAAGATAAAAGAAACATTATTCATAGGACAGTGATGCCTCAGTCTCCTTCAAAGTAGGGACCTCACACAGTTCTCTCAATTGCCATCAGCAGCCCTCTCATGTTTTACTAAATCTCATTGGTGGTCTGAAATCTCTTCCCTTTCAAAGGTGGTTTTAGTTTTGGGAAAAGCCAGATGTCACAGGGTGCCAAATCTGGGCTGTAGGGGGTCTAAGTCACCTGGATGATATGTTTTGTCAATAAACTCTGCACAAGATATGATGCATAAACAGATATGTTGTAATGATGAAGGTGCCAATCACCAATTGCTCATAGCTATGGCTTTTTGAATAATCCGAGTAGTTCAAGCTTAATGCAAAATTCGATGTAGATTCATTGCTCCACTTGCTCAATTATTTTGACTGTGATGGCTACACAGTAAACATGCTCATTCAATGGCTTCTACCACCCTCACTGACTAGTACAATGAAGGTGTCATTTTCATGCATGCTCATTCCAGTCCACTCTCCTTAGCTACCAGGTTACATCAGTGTTGCACAAACCTTCTCATTATATTAACAGTGGCTGGACTTTTCCAGACAGACCTTGTATAAATATCACAGTTTTTAAAATCTGAAAATCTGTTTGTCCATTGATGGACACATAGGTTGTTTCTATATCTTGGGTATTATAAATAATATGTAATATAAAATATGCCTTTTGAAGTTAGTGTTTCATTTTCTTCAGATAATTACTCAGAAGTGGAATTGCTGGATGATATGGCAGTTCTATTTTTAACGTCTTTAGGAACCTCCATACTGTTTTCTACAATGATTGAACCAATATACATACATTCCCATCCATAGCATATAAATGTTCCCTTGTCTCTGCATCCTTGCCAATGCTTGATGTTCCTTGTCTTCTTGATGATAGCCATTCTAACAGGTGTGAGATCATATCTCATTGTGGTTTTGATTTGCATTTTCTTTATTAGTGATGTTGATCATTATTTTGTGTGCCTGTTTACTACCTATATATTTACTTTGGGACAATATCTATGCAGATCTTCTGCCCATTTTAAAAATCAAATTGTTTGGAGTTTTTTGCTATTGAGTTGAATGAGTTCTTTATATGGATTTGACTCTTTATTGATACATGATTGGCAGTGGAGTGCACTTTCATTTTGTTGATGGTTTACCATTTGGAGGCTTTTTAGTTTGACATAGTACCATTTATTTGTTTGTTTTTTTGCCTTTGTTGCCTTAGCTTTCTGTGTCAAATTCAAAAATCATCACTAAGATCAATGTCAAGGAGCTTACTGCATGTTTTCTACAATTTTTATCATTTCAAGTCTTAAAGTCTTTAATTCATTTTGATTTATTCTTTTGTGTATGGTGAAAGGAATTGGTCCAACTTCATCTTTTTGTATGTGACTGGCCTGTTTTCCCAACACAGTTTATTAAAGAGACTGCCCTTTCCCCTATTGCATATTTTTCACTCAAAAATTTACCAATCATATGTGCATGGGGTTATTTCTGGGTTCTCTATTCTGTTCCATTGATCTGTGTTTTTTTTTATGCCAACACCATATAGTTTTAGTTCCTATAGCTTTATAATGTAGTATAAAACATGGAGTTTGTGGCCTCCAGCTTTGTTCTTTCTCAAGATTCCATCAGCTATTTGGTGTCTTTTTTGCTTCCATATAATTTTAGGGTTGGTTGTTCTATTTCTATGAAAAATGCCATTAAATTTTTGATAGGGATTGAATTCAATTTGTAGATTGCTTTGGGCATATGGATATCTTAACAGTATAAATTTTTCAATCCATGAGCATAGAATATCTTTCCATTTCTGTGTATTCTTCTATTTAGTTCATTAATGTTTTGTAATCCTTAGGGTGCAAGTCTTTCACCTCCTTAATTAAATTTATTCCTAGGTATTATATCCTTTTTTTTTTTTTTTTTTTTTTTTTTTTTTTTTTTTTTTTTTTTTTTTTTTTTTTTTTTTTTTTTTTTTTTTTTTTTTTTTTTTTTTTTTTTTTTTTTTTTTTTTTTTTTTTTTTTTTTTTTTTTTTTTTTTTTTTTTTTTTTTTTTTTTTTTTTTTTTTTTTTTTTTTT
>PVIW01010764.1:0-41924 GCA_004026585.1 Noctilio leporinus
AAAAAAAAAAAAAAAAAAAAAAAAAAAAAAAAAAAAAAAAAAAAAAAAAAAAAAAAGGAAGGAAGGAAGAAAAGAATAAAGGAAGGGTTTAGGTGGCTGGGGAAGGGAGGAATACTTAGAGTGAGGACTGGGAATGTGTTGTAGCCACAGAGTGAGTAGACTTTAATTCTAGAGTAGGGGGAGGGTCTTGGGTATTTAGATGGATTGAGGGAAGGGGGAGATTAAGAATATGTGAGAAGTAATTTTTGCAAAGGATATGTTGGGGGTTAATAGTTCATATTGCTCTCGGTATAACTCAGGTGCTTGAGATTAGCAGCAATCCCTTTCCTGAGGCTGCCTCTTTTTCTTGGTCGGAACTTTACAGTCTATAGTCTATATTCTAGCTGGTCTTGGCATGTGGCAGGGCCTCTGATAGTCACAGTAGGGCTGATTCTGAGTGTCCGTCCCCAGGTAGGCTGGGCCTTCCGCAGCCTGGCTGGGTTTTAGGGCTGCTGATATTCTGGAGCCTGCAGGGTGCCCCCTTCCACTCCTGGTGGAGGTACCTGTCCTTGAGGAGCACCCAGCACCCCTGCGGGGCAGCCCGCAACTTTGCTGGTCCCTGTGATGACTGGCCCCGCCCCTGTCCATCAACACTGTCCGGGGTCCGCCTACACTGTCCCACCCTTCCGGGGCGGGCACCACTCCTCCAAGCCAACCAGCTCTCTGAAGAGTCCTTTAAGAGGGCTCTGTGATGAGCCCCTCCCAGGCATGGGAGGTGCAGCCTTTGTCTCTGGCAATGGCGGGTCAGTCTCCCCTGCTACTAGTTCCCGGCCTGCTGGCTCACATTTGGATTTTTAGTGGAGCCTGGGGGCCTGTGTGGTTGTGCAGGGCTGGGCCTCCCCCCTCGCAGGGGCTTCTAGCTGCTGTTTCCCTGGTGGCCCAGCAGCACCTTTTTTGGCCCTCTCACTGTCTGGGCAGGTGCTCTTCCCCACTCCCCTGCTCCGGCATCCCGCAGGACTCTTCTCCTCTGCCTCTAGCCCCATGAGGAGCCTCCTTTCCCTGTTGTCAGAGTGAGTCTCTCACACAGCCCCTCCCCTGCAAGAAGAGCTCAATTCTGTGTTCCCTTAGGTGTTTGCCCTTGCAGCAGGCACTTCACTGTTGAGACTTCCAGTCGCCAGGGAGCCAGGAGCTGGCCTCAGTCAAAAGCCCCTGCCTGGAGCTGCCCCTGCCCAGAGCCACCCCTGCCCAGAGCCGACCTCAGCCGCAGGCAGGTCGGTTGGGAATGCCTCACCTACTGTCCTGCTGGCCTCCTCTGCCTCTGGCCTGTGCTCCCCTGTGTCCAGATGCTGACCGCTCCAATTCTTAGGGTCCTGAAGACGTCTCGCACTCCCTATCTTGTTCTCTAGCTGCTTTGGTACTCGAGAACAGGATAAGCACTGCTCTCTACTCTGTCACCATCTTCTACATGTACTTATTAAAACAGCCTGAAAGCCCTGGCTGGTAGCACAGTGGATAAGGTGCCAGCCTGCGAACCCAAATGTCGCAGGTTCGATTCCCCAAGCAGGGCACAATAACCAGGTTGCAAGCCAGGTCTCCAGTCAGGTCTGTGGCTGGAGGCAGGTGAATCACAACCATACATTGATGTCTCTCTCCCTCTCTGCCTTTTTCCCTTCCCCTCTTTCTAAAAATAATGAAGTAAAATCTTAAAATAAAGAAAAGCAAAGACTTAAAAAAAAAAAGCTTGAATTTTTCCCACTCTGTCTCACAATGTATAATCGGACACATTTTTAGTATATGTAAATGGGCAGGTAAAAATTAGCTAATGTAAAATAATAAAATATTATAATATTAAATATAAATATTTATAAAACCATGAAGAAGAAACTAAAATTGCAACCAAATTCAAGAGACAAGGAAACCTGGAGAACTAAAGAATTCAAGAAAATCATTATGGAAAGTGAAAATTAAAGCCTTTTTTGTAAATTCTCTTGATTCCTTAAAATTGGGTAGAGAGATTACTTTGATAGAAGTAAATATTTATTTTTTGTTTTTCATAGAGTTTGCATTAATCTGCTTGTACAGCCTCATGAATGCTATTCCAAGGCAGATGGTCTCTGTGATTCATGGCATCCAACTTTAAAAAGCTCTTGAAAAATTAGGAATATCATGGACAAGTTGTCCCTGAGATACCCTACCTTGAGAAATTTCTATTGATCTTATAGAGGCCTTGATTCTTTAATAATAAGGCATATGAGAATCAGCTGGGGACTTGTTTAAATCAAGGTCCACATCACCACCCCAAATATTATGATTTATTATGTCTTCAGTGGGGCCTGGAAAGCAACACTTTTAACAAATACCTTGGGTGATTCTGATGCTGTGAGTCCATGGGCTGCTTGGTAAAAGATCATCTTAATATACAGCCCAAGTTCTAATCACCGAATTTATTCATTGTTTGTAGTGTTTTATAAATATTCTAGACATACATATCTAGTAAATGATCTTCTTGTCATCATTATCCTTAACTCTGAATATTTACCCTACTTAGGATGGTTCTCCATTTCCTTGAAATAGAGGAATTGGGCTATATTCTTTAAGGAATATCCCATTTACAGGGGTATCAGAGAATTTGGAGAGTACTCTAAAAAAACAACAATGAGGATTTCATCTTTAAATGCAATTAACAAATAATGGGTTAAACAAAGTGAAAGTCTCTTTACCTATGGATAGCCTCAGAATATGAATAAAACACACTTATTAATCATTAAGAATCTCCAGTACTTGGTTATTATATGCAGTCTTCTACAAGTGTGTTTGGTCACTGAGATGTGTATACATATACAGGGTGTGTGTGATAAAATGACAATAATGTTGCATCTCCTTATTTCATGTGCTTATTAATTTTGAAAAACTATGTTTCTTAGGTTATAATTTAACATAATTGTTTCAGATATAAAGTACTAAATTCTGAGAGCAACAATCATGTCAAAGGAATACGATGTTAGAGTAACTGTAATATCTGGACTGCGTGCAGAGTGAACTGCTAAGGAAATTGAGTACTTCAGTAACATTCCTTTATGTACAGTTTACAATGATATTGCCACACTAACAAGGAAAATGCATAAGGTACACAAGGATAGTACAAGTCCAGATATTGTACACAGAATCCAGGAGATCATCAATGAAGATTCAGGAAAGCCAATGCACTCCACAGCAAGAGAATTGCAGATGTGGGATGCAACAGTTTGCAAGGTTATTGCTGAAGATATCAGATACAGAGCACGTTCTTAGAAGAGGCCAGTTTATGACACAGCAGACGTAGGAAAGGTACTTTGTAAAAGCAAGAGAACTGTTAACAAAATGGAAAAATCCCAAAGTAAAAAACCATCTGATTTTCTTCTCCAATGCAAAGAATTTTCAGCAGGACCAAATAGTCAACAGAGGAAACAACAGGTGGCTCTGTGTGAATCTTTTTTTTTTTTTGAGAATCTTACTGAAGTCCCAATTGTCATGAAAACAAAATTTCCTGCTACAGTGATGGTGTTAGGTGTTGTCAGCAATGAAGGAGATATCATGACCCCACATTTGTTTCCATAAGGCTTGAAGGTGACTGCTGATGTTAACCTTGACATTTTGAGAGTAGTTGTATCATGGTTGAAGTAAGTTGAAAATGTACATCATTTTATCTTTCAACAAGATGGTGCACTAGCATATAACGCCGAAAAGATGCAAGAATTTCTCAGTGTCGATGTTCCTGAATTCTGGTCAAAGGAAATCTGGCCACCTAGTTCACCAGATGCAAACTATACTATTGTGCATAGATCGTTTGTGAGAGAAAAGTTAACAAACGACCTCATTCCAATAAAGAGGCTGTTAAAGGTAAGATTGAAAACATGATAATTTCCATAGGTAAAGAAAAGTTAATTAAAGCATGCTCAAGAGTCTGAATCAAATCGAGTCTATTGTTGCAGCAAATGGGGACTTTTTTGAACAATTTAAAAAATAATGGCTATGTTTATGTATTTACATACAAAACTAAATTTATTTCAAATATAACATTTTTGTGATATATTATTTTACTAAAATTTTGCCAATTTATCACATGCATACACACATACATACACACACACATATATTTATACACATATGTGCACACATGTATAATACACTATTATACAACATTATATGAAATACACAGAGAAAAAAATAAGTTTGGAAAATGCTACAACACAATGAAGAAGCTGAGACTGGAAAGTGTAGTTGATGCCTTTTTCCTAATTTCATACTGTATTTCTTTATTTTAAACAGTCAACAGCACTATCATGATAAGTCTCCCACATGCCCTGCTAGAACTTTGCAGGTGGCAGGGGATAAATTAAAGGACTAGATAGTAAATAATTTAGGTTTCAAGAAAGCCATGGGAGAAGGTAAATGAGTGGGTATGTTTGTAATGTATATGAGTACAACTTTATTTACAAAACCAGACCACAGTTTATGTATGATTTAGAGTTTGTACTTTGCTGCCTCCTGGTCTAGAGTTAGCCAGCATTCTAAGAAAGTTGATCCCCAACACCCCCTCCCTTTTCTCCATATTGTATATTTATTTCCTAGGAAAATGAATTAGGGAATAGGTTCACTTTATCCTGAGATATTATTATAACCATGCTTGAAAACAATTCAGTTATTCATTCATTCCCCCAAAATTGGTTGAGTATCTACTACATTCTCAACACACTGAGGAGCCCTGGCTGGTGGCTCAGTAGATAGACCCTGGCCAGCTCCAAAGGCTCCTCAGGTTTACTTCTGGAAACGGTAAAGGAATTATGGCAAGCTACCACCAGGCCACCAATAAGATTAAGAAATTCTTGGAAATATAGCTATCCATCATTGTTCATGTCCAACTTCTTCATCACGCGGTCAAGGACACTGGGGTCCTTCTGGTTCTTTGTGAAGGCCACCAGTTCTGTATTCATGAAGGTTAGGAACTCAGTCTTGGAAAGTGTAGAGCTGTTTTTGCCCCTTCCAGCATACCTCTGGAAAACAGCAATCAGAGACTTGATGCACTGCTCAGTCTCTGTGAGGCGGGACAGTTTTGCCATGTCGGAGTAGAGCGAGGCGTAGAGGCTGAGCGCGGAGTGGCACGCTGTGTGCAGGAGCGGTGCTGCGAGGCCTTAAAATGAATTTTTAAAGGGGAAATGTGTGAAAGAAAAAAGTTATCTTTGTTGTTATAGAAAAGTACATACATTGATGATCACAGTCTATTATAAGATCATAGTCATAAACACTTTTGTGCTCATATTCTCTCATTACTTTTCTCTTAGAAGATAAATGTCAAGTCAATCTCTCACAAAACTCACCTGAGGTTAGGTTTAAGCAGGATTTATTCTTTGTAAACTGAAAATTTTTGATGGGTTTACAAAAACCTTAATTTCCTTTTGAGATTGCCACCAGTTTTTGGCAGAAATAATGCATTCTTCTTATAATTATATCTATATCTCTTTATTTCCTAAGTGGTATTTATTATATTTCCTTCTCAGGAGGAATTTTTTCTTAAAATTATTCAAACCATAGGTCAAAATCTAAGAACAATTAAAAAGCCACGTATTATAATTTCCTACAACAATGCTTCACTTCTCATGAGTTCTTTATTGACTTTTCTAGATAATCTAAGCATAGCAAGGTGTTTTCCCATGGCTTCTTCCTTACTGTCTTATTTTAGAATTAAGGGTGATTATATCATAGTCCACAATGATATCCTGAAAAAGTTAAATGTGGATATGTGTTTTTACACCAATTTTTAAAGTAAAATATATAATACTCTATTTCTAAAATGGAAACATATTGGAGTATCTACTAGTATGTAACTTCTCCCACTTAAGGGTGCTGGGAGATGCAATTTTTAAAAATATATTTTTAAAGATTTTATTTATTTATTTTTAAAGAGAAGAGGAGAAGGGAGGGAGAAAAAGAGGGAGAGAAACAATGTTGGGTTGCCTCTAGCATGCTGCCAACTGAGAACTTGGCCTGCAACCTAGTCACGGGCCCTGGTTGGAAATCAAACTGCTACCTTTCAGTTCACAGGCTGACACTCAATCCACTGAGTCCTAACAGCCAGGGTGAATTCTATTAAAATATATCTATTATAAACTTTAGAGAATAATTCATAAACTTAAGGTGTGCATATCTTTATACCCTGCAATTCAACCTCTAGAATTATTATTCAGTAAGAATTTATCTTACTGAAATGTAAACACAAGCAATAAAGATACGTATATAATAATGGTCATTAAAGAAATTTAATAGCAAAAATTGGAAACTGCCTAACCCTTCAGCAGTGGAAGAAAGGTAAAGTAAATGATGTTATTTCCAAACAATGACTAGTAGGCAGGTATCTAAAAAGCCAAAGAAGGATGTGAAAATGGAACATTAAATGGGAAATTTAATTTAATGAAAATAATGCATTGGTTGCAAATTCAAAATGTTCTCAGAAGCTAGCCAAGTAACATCAGTCCAGGTGTGACCTCTGACAGCTAACCCTGGCCACATGAGAGAGAGAGCTGTGTGAACAAAATACTGGATCCTCCCAGCTCCTTTTGATCTTTGCAATGCAGGAACCAGTACTCCATTCTGTCAGATATTAAGATTTTTCAAGATGCGGCAGACTAGATTTAAGCGCTAATGTATACATTTGTGTGTGTTTAATGTTTTTATTTCATTTAAATGCTTTGAAAAATACAATGTTAGCCAAGCAAAACAAGTGTGTAGGCAAATCTTGGCCCAGCCACAATGTTACCCCTGTTGTCTAGACACTGAAAAATTTAGGCAGTTATACATAGAATCATGACAATGATTAAATTCTGCAAAGTACATTTGGAAATCAGTTGATAGAATACCATTGAACTTTATGCATTTCTGTATTGTTTGACCTTGTTTCATCATATGTACACTATATGTATTTCTAGTGCTAATGCTAGGGATAAATGATTTCTTAGTTTCACAGTATAAGGGAAAACAATGTTATTTGAGTACAGATACTATCACTATTTCTGTGACTTGGACAACTTACTTAATAGTACACATTTCCAAAACTAAATTTCTTCATCTGTGAAAAAGAGATTAAAAATGATAAGACTTATGTTTACAAGTTTCCACATGTAGTCCTTGCTTTGTTCATGTTCACTTCTTCCCTAATTGGAGGACCAACCTAAGATATAGTCACCTATGTCAAAAACACACAATGGAGATAGTTAGCACAAACACCTATGCAAAGGTGACCTAACCTTACAGAAATTTATAGCTCTTTTCAGATTTGTAAATTGGCAGAGAAAACCAGCCAGTTCCCAAATGCCAATTCTGTTTACACAGTCTCTGGACTTCCTTATTTCCCTGACTCAACTAACTTGATCCAAAGTAGGAAGGAAGACCACTAGGAGACCAACTGGCTGAAAAAGTGAAATGACTTTTGTATTCTTTTATAAATATACTTAGTCCGTGCTCTTTTCATTATGATATGATATATGGCTGTTGAGGATAGGGCTTTGAGGGAATATCAAACAACATAAGTAAACTTCTAAAAGGGAGATGGGAATTAAGATCCAGAAATGATACACTAACACCAAAGGGCAGGCCTGGCTGTGAGCAAGGTGATCTGGAGGGCCCTAAGCTGGATACACTGCAGTTTCTTTGCATAAGGCTTATTGGAGGGCTAAGATGCTTCTTAAAAGGACTTATAGAAAATTTTCACTGTTTCACAATTTTCATAAAAACATGAGAAGGGTGAGCAAATACATTGTGTGTGAAAAGATACAGATAATGTAGTCCTGGTGAATTGACCTATACTGTAATGTATACAATAATTTAACATCCCATGGTTAAAATTTCACTGGCTGATTTTAAAATACTTACTTGATTAATTACATTAGATCATTTTCTTTGTTTTTGTGTTTGAGCCTCTGTGTGTATGTGTGTGTGTGTGTGTATTGTATGTTTGTATGTGTATGTTTGTGCCTTTAGTTGGTTCTTCTCCCTAAATTTGTCCTGGGTTTCTTGCAAAGTTCAAATATATGCTGTTTTGTTATGTTTTGCGTTGTTTTCTCCTTTGAGATGGATATTTTTTCTTATTGTATTTCTATTACAGTTGTCCTATTTTTCTCTCATTACTTTTCCCTCCCCCCACACATCTCCTACAGCCAAACCCTACCCTATTGTCCATGGCCAGTGGTCATTTATACTAGATCCTTGACTAGACCCTTCCCCTTCTTTCCCCATTTCTTCCCCTCCCCCATTTCCCCTGGACACTGTCAGTGTGTTCCTTGTTTCCATGACTCTTATTCTATTTTGCTCATTTGTTTGTTTTGTTCATTAGGTTCCTATACTAGGTGAGATTATAAGGTATTTGTCTTTCACTACCTGGCTTATTTCACTAAACTTAATACTCTCCAGTTCCATGCATGTTGTCACAAATGGTAGGAGTTCCTTCTTCCTTTCTGCTGCATAGTATTCCATATGTAAATGTACCACAATTTTTTGATCCACTTATCCACCAGTGGGCACTTAGGCTATTTTCAGCACTTGGCTACTGTAAATAGTGCTGCTATGAATATAGGGGTGTATAGGTTATTCAGAATTAATACTTCAGGATTCTTTGGGTATAATCCTAGCAGTGGAATTGCTGAATCAAAAGGCAGTTTCATTTTTAGCTTTTTGAGGAAATTCCATACTGTTTATACAGTGGTTGCACCAGTCTGCATTCCCACTAAAAGTGCACTAGGGTTCTCCTTTCTTCCACATCCTTAATAGCACTTTTTGTTTATTGATTTGTTAATGATGGCTATTCTGACATGTGTGACATGGTATCTCATTGTAGTTATAATTTTCATCTTTCATATGCTTCTGTATGTCCTCCTTGGAGAAGTGTCTGTTCAGGTCCTTTGCCCACTTTTTTTAAATTTTTTATTGTCTGTTCTCTTAGTATTGAGTTGTATAAGTTCTTTATGTATTTTGGAGATCAATCCCTACCTAGTTCAAGGTATCAATGTCAAATATGTTTTCTCATATGGTTGGTTCCTTGCTGGTGAGCAGAAACTTTATAGCTTGATGTAGACCCATTTGTTTATTCTTTCCTTTATTTTCCTTATCCTAGGAGATTTATCGGTGAAAATATTGCTGTGTGGGATATCTGAAATTTTACTATGTTTTCCTCTAGGACTTTTATGCTGTCATGGCTTACATTTAAGTCTTCTATCCATATTGAGTTAATTCTGGTGTATGGTGTAAGCTGGTGGTCCAGTTTCATCATCATTATTATTTTTTTGCATGTTGCTGTTCAGTTATCCCAACACCATTTGTTGATGAGGCTATTCTCACTCCGTTTTATGTTCCTTCCACCTTTGTCAAATATCAATTGACCATAGAGACCTGGGTCTATTTCTGGGCTCTCTATTCTGTTCCATTGATCTGCTGGTTATTATGCCAGTGCCAGACTGTTTTGATTACAGTGGCCTTGTAATATAGTTTGATAGCAGGTATTGTGATTCCTCCTACTTTGTGTTTGTTTCTCAAGGTCGATGAGGCCATGTAGAGTCATTCTTGGTTCCATATAAATTTGTTGTTGTTTTTTTTTTAATTTAATAATGAACAAAATAAACAAACAAGCAAAACAGAACCATATAAAATTTTGAAGTATTTGTGCTAGCTCTGTGAAATATGTCATTGGAATATTTATTTATTTATTTATTTATTTATTTATTTATTTATTTTAAAAGGATCTTTGACAGGCTTTTGCTTTTTTTTAAAGATTTTATTTATTATTTTTAGAGAGAGGGGAAGGGAGAGAGGCAGAGAGGGAGAGAGGTGTCAATGTAGGGTTGCCTTTTACCTGCCTCCAGCTACAGATTTGGCCAGATACCTGGCTTGCAACCTGGTTATATGCCCTGGCTGGGGAATTGAACCAGCGACCTTTGGGTTCCCAAGCTGGCTTCTTATCCACTGTGCCACCAGTTAGGGCTGTCATTGATATTTTAAGAAAGGTTGCATTAGATTACTTTGGGTAGTATGGACATTTTAATGATGTTAATTCTCCCCATCCATGAACATAGTATATTCTTCCATTTTTTTGTATCTTCCTTAGTTTTTTTCTTCAGTGTTTTATAGTTTCTGGCTACAGATCTTTTATAGCCTTGGTTAAGTTTATTCCTAGGTACTTTATTTTTCTTGTTGCTATAGTAAACGAGATTTTGTTTTTCACAGTTTCTATCTCTGATGCTTTATTGTTGGTGTACAATTTCTGAATATTGACTTTGTACTCTGCTATTTTGCCAACTTCACTTATTAGGTTGAGTAGTTTTTTTGATGGTGTCTATAGGGATTCTATGTACACTATCATGTTATCTGCAAATAATGACAGCTTTACTTTCTCCTTTCCAATTTGGATCTGAAGTGGATATTGTTAATATTTTAGGCAGTACCATTCACAGGGAGGTTTTTCTGTGTAAAAGTAGCATTAGAAAGGTGGTGGTAAAGATTTCTGTCCTTTTTCCTTATAAATTAGATCCTAAACCTACCCCTCACTGTGTATGTGGTTTCAGGAGGTAGGGCCCTAACCACTCTGACATTCAGTCTTGATCTGATAACTTGGTGTAATAATTTCTGCTTTGCAAGATTATTATAAGTGTTTAAAAATTCACATAAAAAGCCTCTGATACATAGTAGTTTCTCAGCATAAAGTGGGTTTTGTTGCAATTGTTGTTATATTATCATGAGATTAAGTTAAACACATATAGTTGTTTTTAGAAGAATGCTACTATTTAAAACATTGTATTAATGTATTTTAAAATGCCAGCTGATAAATATTTAGAAGCTGGTAAAGATACTACTATATATGCAATAGCAGAGTTTCATTGGGTCCAGACCCTAGTTGAAAGGAATCCAAAGAAACTGAAGTTGAAAAAGAAGAAAAAGAGCTTGAAGAAAGTGCTATAAATTCTTTACATCATCTTAAAAGATAAAAACAATAACAACTAGCATAATAAGCATTTTGCACCAGGCATAACTTTACCTGCTTTGTAACATTATGCAAACATCCTAGAAATCCTATACTATGGTTTCTATTATGCCCATTTTACAGATGAAAAACTGTCACAGACAATTTTATTTATTTATATTTGTTGGTAAAAAATATAGAGCAAACTGCTTAATCTCATGTACATAGAGACAACAAACATAAACAAAAATATTAAATATTTGGAGAATCAGAGTTAAGGGTAGAAATTATAGGATAGTGTAAAACTAAGGGCTAATTTGTATTAGTTGAAATGTTTCAAATGCATGTGCTAGAAAACCAAATCTAAAAAAAAAAAAAAAAAAAAAAAAAGGGGCTTTATAAAAGCCTAACAAAGAATCATAATTAAGGTAACCCTCAGAGCTGGTTTATTTAGATCAATGATGCATGGCTTAAAACAAGTCAACTTCTTTGCTTCCCATAGCATTTAGAGTTAAGGTGAAGTTCCTTGGAATTGCATCAGACTCACTAGGACCCATCTTATCAGCCTCTTTAGTCTTGTCCTTTGCTCCTTCCCTTTCTACTGTCCCAGTAGGACCCAGACTGGATGATCAGGGTCAAAATATTGTTTTGTGCCCATCAGTGGATGAGTGGATCAAAACACTGTGGTACATTTACACATGGAATACTATGCAACAGAAAGAAAGAAGGAACTCCTACCATGTGTGACAACATGCATGGAATTGGAAAGTAATAAGCTTAGTGAAATAAGCAGGGTAGTGGAAGACAAATACCATGTAATCTCACCTAGTATAGGAACCTAATGAGCAAAACAAACAAATGAGCAAAATAGAACAAGAGTCATGGAAACAAGGAATAAGCTGATAGTGTCCAGGGTAGATGGGGGAGGGGAAGAAGTAAGGAAAGAAGGAGAAGGGTCTAGTTAGTCAAGGATCTAGTATAAATGACCCCTAGCCATGGACAACAGGGTAGGGTTTGGCTGTAGGAGATGTGTGGGGGGAGGGAAAAGTAATGAGAGAAAAATAGGACAGCTGTAATAGAACAACAATAAAAAAATCAATATCCACCTCAAAGGAGAAAATATAACATAACAAAACAGCATATATATTGACCTTTGTAAGAAACTCAGGACAAATTTAGAGAGAAGAAGCAACTACAGTCATCTACTAGGATAGAAATGCCCTCATCCCTCTTTGCCTAACTGAGTACTGTGCTTTTAAAAGATTTAACCCAGGTATAATATCCTCTGTGAAGCTGTAATTATAAATATCACTGTTATTCAATATTCAGTTTTTATTCCAGAGAATTTTTCTTGGTTATGTTGTTGAATTCAGACACTGCCAGACCATATGACTTACTGTGAACAAGAACATATAAGTGAGAGTGATGTATGTCATTTCCCAGAACAAGCTTAAAGAATCAGTGTTTTTGAGAAGCTGTCTGTTTCTTGTTTCTTGTGCCAAGATTACCTGTAGGGTTTCTGGTAGTGGCTGTTTTATGAACGCCTGTTCTCTGAGTCCTGCAGGGACTCTGATACATGCCCCCATGTAACAGAAATACCCAAGTGACATTAGTATGAGCAGTAAATGAAGGTTTTAAACCCCTGTCATTTGAAGTTTACTTGTTACTTCAGTATAACATACTTTAGAGTGACTGATACAAAAGTGTTCCAAGACTTTCCTTGTCTAGGTTTCATTTTATATTGGTATCAAATTTTACCATCTTTCTAAACCAGGGGTCAGGAAACCTATTTTGTAAAAGGTTAAATAGTAAATAGCCTTTGTGGGCCATACAATTTTTGAAGCAAACTACTCAACTGTTCAGCAAAAAAGCAGCCTTAAACAAAATGTAAAAGGATGAGTTTGGCTGTGTTCCAATACAATTTTATTTGTATAAACAGGTGCTGGATTGAATTTAGTCCTCAAGCCATAGTTTGTAGACTGTTATTTGAATTAATGAGTATGAAATCAATAGCAAAATTTGTTTCATATTTTAAGAATGAATAAAATATTTCTTCTCCTATTTCTATCCTGTCCTACATAGTCAATTTGAATTTTGGGCTATTGTTTTCAGTAAGAAAATCAGGATAGATTTGAACCCAAGAGTATATTTATTAAACCATATGGGGTTTGAAAAGATTATTCTAAAAAATAACTGCTAATGGCTTATAAAATAAATTAATATATAAGTACAATTTAAAAAGATAAACACTATAAATTAATTATTTTATCCACCACACCTCTGAATGACTGATACTACGTAGAACCATGTGGAATTTATGATCTGTATAGAAAAATTGACAATATATAATGTAACCTATTACTAACAATTATACCTTTGAAATTTTAAGTTATATTCTTACATGTAAGAACCTAAAGCAAGACCAATTTCCTAGGAGATAAGTAGCCTGCTTCACAATTAACTCACGCTGACATGCTTATAGAGATGTACATAATTTTACTGTATCCATAAGCTTCGCTGCCAGTCAATATTCCAAAATCTCCAAGGGTAGTCAAGCTTGTTATTTCAAAAACAAGCACACTCCATGTGCTCAGCTCCTCTCTCTCTCTCTCTCTCTCTCTCTCTCTCTCTCTCTCTCCCCACAGAAATATACTTTTGTCAAAGAACTTCATAGTATGAGGCTGGCAAAAACTTTCATCACTTAGTAAGAGTAATAAAAGGATATCACATAGGTTACCGGTGTTATAATAGGTCAAAAGAAGGTGCATTCATACATTCTCCACAAATGTTTTAGCTGAAGAGACTCTATATTTCCTTTTTAGTGATTTTTAAATGTAAAAGTAAAAAAAAATGGTGATATATAACTACATTATTCAAAATTTCAAATGATGACATTACATAACTCATCTTTGTCTATAGGGCAGAATGTTGATACCATGTTGTTTTGTAAGGGGGATGTAAGGAAGCCCCCCTTAACAGCCTTGGCTCTTGGGCAGCAGCCAGCTTGAGTGTTAAGAAATGTGCCCAAAACTAGGTTTAACTTTTGCTTCTGTACACCCGCTTGCACCACATAGGCTAAGGAATAAAGCTTCAGCGATAAAAGTTGCTGCTTGCTCAGCTCGGGGCCCAGAATTTGGAGAGCTTCTCCTCTGGGACCACGCGTGAATAAAGGATTGCACTCCTGCACCTCCCCAGTGTCTGGTCGGTTTCCTTCTGAATTCTGAATGAACATTTGGTTCCCTGACCAGGAAATCGACCTTACACAATACGGGCAGGATTGCCGCCGGGGAGGGAGCCGGGGTTCCCGGCAAGCGGCAACCCGAGAGAGGTAGGGGAGCGTATGCCCTAAGATTTCTTAGGCCCCGCCGATTGGGGCGTTGAACGCAGGTCCGCAGGCGACCACTCCTCGGGTACTGGAAGGTCGGACTACAACCAGTCAGAAGACGCCAGATCAGTAAATGCCCCGGGGACCAGACCCTCTCTGTCTGAGAAAACTCAGAGCCGGTCAGAACGATAGGCAGCAGACCCTAAAAGGGGAGGGATTGTAAATAACTTCTGAACAAGTGACTGAATAAGAGTGCATGTGTATGTTGTCCCACGGGCCCTCAGCCCATGGGGCATGAGTGAGCTCTAACCTGCGGTTCCTGTGTCAGATCATATGGCATAACGGTTGGCTATCTAACCCGGACTCTGATCGGGCAACCTTAGCCAAGATCGACTTTGCCTTGAGAGAGGCCAGGGGGCAAGCAACTGAACCCCTTTCCCTTTGTTTGTCTGCGCCATGAGGGAGGAAAATAGGTGGGAGATCGTCCACCACCCTAGATTGTGTGCTCCAGAACTTTGACCGCTTTAAGGGGCAAGATTCGTTCCTTGAGGAGGGCCAGTTGCAGACTTTTTGTTCCTCAGAGTGGCCTACTTTCTAGGCTGGCCCCTTGAGGGAGCATTGAATCATTCCACAGTCAGGGCTGTCCACCGGATAGTCCCAGGAAAGCCAGGCCACCCTGACCAGTACCCCTACATAGACAAATGGCAGGAACTAGCTCAGGACATGCCTAGGTGGTTGTGCCGGTGTGTTGGGAAGAAGAGCCCCACGCGTGCTGGCGCAACCAGTGTAGTTAAGGGACTCCAGACCTGCTGCCTGGAGCCATCATCTCTGCCCTCTAGGGTCCTGGTTGCCCAGCCCCGAGCCCCCATACTCCAAGAGAGCCCAGAAGAGGACGAAGTCTTATGCTCTATCCGCCCCCATACCAGAACCCACCAGAGCCCCGGCCATCGGCACCCTCATCAGAAGTCCTCACCCTGCCACCTTCAGCGTCGCCAGCCACGAGCCCAGGCAACCAGCTGGTCCAACCATAAGGTCACCAAGAGCCATCCCCGGTCACGTCCTGGCTACGCAGTCAGCAGACCTACCAGATGCCTCTACGAGAGGTTCAGACTGCCCCCAGAGTAGGGAATGATGGTTCCGTCCAACCCGGGCCCATAGTCTTTTACTACCAGCCTTTCAGTACCACTGACCTCCTCAACTGGACGCACCACACCCCACCATTTTCAGAGAAACCGCAGTGCCATTCTCCAGGGTGTACAAGCGGCGGCCCGGAAGCCAACCAATATGTCTAAGGTGTCGGCGGTAGTCCAAAAGACTGACCAGTGCCCTGTGACTTCTTAGAAAGAGTCATGGAGGCTTACAGGGTGTACACCCCATTCAACCCGGAAAGCCCAGAAAACCAAAACATGGTGGCAATGACTTTCGTTTCACAGTCTGCTCTGGACATCAAGAAGAAACTCCAGAAACTAGACCAGTTCGTGGGGATGTCCCTAAGCCAGCTGATGGCAGTTGCCAATAAAGTTTTTGAGAACCGGGATGAGGCAGCTGCCGCCACACACCTAGAAGAACAGAAGACCCAGGTTGCCCTCCTAGCAGCCGCCCTGGCCAGACCGGCAACAAGGGGGCCGGCGGGACCAGATCCGGGAAAGCCGAAGGGGCACCCCAAGTGTGAGAAGGATCAATGTGCCTATTGCAAAGAAAAGGGCCGAGCTACATGCCCTGACCCGGGCCCTCGAACTCAGCCGGGGGAAATGAGTCAATATATACACTGACTCCAGGTACGCCTTTTCCACTCTCCATTGTCACGGAGCCATTTACAAGGAAAGGGGGCTCCTTACGGCAGAAGGGAAAGAGATCAAGAATAAGGCTGAGATCCTCAAGCTCCTAGAGGCAGTATGGGCCCCCCAGGCAGTAGCAGTAATACACTGCAAAGGACACCAGAAAGGGCATACTGTGGAGGCAGAGGGCAATCGGCTAGCAGATCAAGCTGCTTGAGAGGCGGCCTGGGGTGTGCCCCCCACGTCACTGGTCCTAGGAGCGCTACTAGATATAACTGACCTCAAGCACAGCTACCACCCGGAGGAGGACAGGTGGGTGGAGAGCCTAGGCACCACTCAGACATCCAGGGGCCTCTGGCAGCTAGCTGACAACAGGATCTTCATTCCCCAGAACCGAGCCAAGGGGGTAGTGCAAAGCTGCCATGACCTCACCCACTTAGGGCAAACTAAGATGACGCAGATACTAGGCAGACACTACTATTTTGCCCAGGTGGAAGTGCTGTGCTCAAGCATAGCTGGAAGGTGCACCACCTATGCCCAGCATAACGCCAAGACCCAGCAGAGTGTTCCCACCAGGGTCCAGTATACAGGGACCCTACCCTTTGAGGACTTACAAATAGACTTCACAGAACTGAAGCCGGCTCGAGGCTATAAATACTTACTAGTCATGGTTTGCATTTTCTCAGGATGGGTCGAGGCTTTCCCCATGCGAACGGAGAAAGCCAGAGAAGTGGCGAAGGCTTTACTGAAGGAAATCATCCTGCGTCACGGACTCCCAGTCAGCCTAAACAGTGATAACGGGCCGGCTTTCACTGCAAATGTAGTCCAGGAACTAACTCGGGCTCTAGGGATCAAGTGGAAATTACATACTGCCTACTGGCCCCAGAGTTCGGGGAAGGTAGAAAGAATGAATAGGACCTTAAAAGAAATCTTAGGGAAACTCAGCCAGGAGACGGGAACGCCCTGGACTGACCTCCCGCCGATCGCCCTCTTCAGAGTTCGGAATACCCCGAACTTGGCAGGATACACTCCATATGAGTTAGTGTAAGGGCGGCCCATTCCTCTAACCCATATCTCAGGGCCGGTAGACCTATCCATCCTAGGAGAAGCCAGACAAACCACCTACTTAAAAGAATTAGGGTTAGAGCTAGAACAGATTAGGCAGGCCCACCTTGGGCTCGAACTAGCTCACACAGGGGGGCCAACCCACTCCTTTAGGCCAGGACAGTAGGTGTGGATCAAGGACTGGAAAAAGGAGCCTCTTGCACCCCGATGGGTAGGGCCGTACCTAGTATTACTAACTACCCCCACTGCTTTAAAGGTTGCAGGCCAGACCCCGTGGATCTACCACACCAGAGCCAAGGTGGCCACGGATCCTGAGGAGGACACCCTGACCCGAGACCACTCCAGGAGGGGCCCTGTCATCAAGCTATAGAAGACCTGCCAAGGCGGGCCGAGGAATGGACGCTGAGGTGGGCGAAAGCGCCCTCTAAGCATCCACAGGGGGGAATGTAAGGGGAATGTAAGGAAGCCCCCCTTAACGGCCTTGGCTAGTCCCCCTTAATGGCCTTGGCTCTTGGGCAGCAGCCAGCTTGAGTGATAAGAAATGCACTGAAAACTAGGTCTAACTGCTACTTTTGCTTCTGTACACCGGCTTGCGCCATGTAGGCTAAGGAATAAAGTTTCAGCTATAAAAGTTGCTGCTTGCCTCAGCTTGGGGCCCAGAATTTGGAGAGCTTCTCCTCTGGAACTGCACATGAATAAAGGATTGTACTCCTGCACCTCCAGAGTGTCTGGTTGGTTTCCTTCTGAATTCTGATAGAACAGTTTTACCAGGATATTTAGATTTCTTGAGAGTGACTAATTGTTCTCCAAAACTGTAGTTTTAGTTGCCTTCTCTGTACCCACAACTCAAGGAAATGTTAAGACTGAAAAAAATTGAGGCCTATTGGTGGATTTCCATCTGCTGCTTATGGTTTCATTACAAAAATGTGTCCATCTCCAGAAGATATTACTTAGAAAAGTCATTTCAGCTCTATGTCAGTAGATAGATGTCCAATTTATCCATTATTGTTTCATAAATGGTCAGACATACACATATACATATATGTAGATGTATATGTAATAATCCCTAGTAGCAATCTTATGAAAACTGTGCTAGGGTATTATATGTATGAGACGACTCTAAGGAAATAAACCTTTGGACCAAAGCTAATGAATTATCTATGGATCCAGTTCAGGTTTCTTAGGTTTACTTAAGAAGATGAATATATTCAGGGAAATAAATGCCATTGCTATTTGTTTGTCTGCTAACAAATGGCATTAATAATAGGTTTTATTTTATAAGATGTATACATTGTTTTACATAGGGTATCCCAGAAATATTAATAGTCAGAAATAATGTAAGTTCTAATAAAGTATTTATGAAATATATTGATGCTGTCAGTCTTAATTTATTATACTGTGCCATAAAGTCTAGACAGAATAATAGTGCATTCTTTGTAGAGGCATGCATTTCAAAAATCATTGAATTTGCTGTAATGCCAATTCCTGGGTCTCATTCATGAATTTTTTACAGTTGGTTTTACATTCCATCTGTAGAAAAAAATAATGAACAACATTTTCCTTCCCTTCCAATTCAACTAGAGTTTAGCATTTAGTATTAACAAGTAACCTTTAATTTGAACATCGGGCTATGTCTTTTTTTTTCCCTTGACTATTCCACACATTCCAATTTATCATGCAAATATTAATAGTATCAAATATTTCTCTTCTAAGAATATTTCATAGCAATAAAACTTATGTCATTAAAAAATCCATTAAAAAATTCTAATTCATTGCAGATCTTTATCTAGCTGCTAAATAAAAACAGTATCGCTAAACCCTTATATTTTATTGTTAGTATGTATTTGACCTCATTATTTTTTAACCAAAAAGGCATGGCTAAAAAACCTGCATGTAAGGAAAAATAGAGCTCACTCTTGACAAATCTGAAAGGACTAACTGACAGAGAATAGGGAATCTATGAAACCTTCAAAGACTAGTTTTATGCAGCCTTAACCTCCTTTGCTCCAGGCAACCCAAAATATTCAGCATCAATCATGTGGTTGTTCCTCATACCCTCTTTCTTTCTTTTGTGCCTCTTGAAATGCAGCATGACATTTGTTATCACCATCCCTGGAACTGATTCAATATACACCACTTACCAGAAGACTCTATATTTCAATCATGAACTCTCCAGTAATTTAAACATGTTTATTTTCCTCTTGCCTTGGTTTTGTCCACAGGCGATTGATTTTCACCTGACAGCCATCCATTTATGAAAAGGTGCTTTGTACAAACTTCTTTATCTTCTTTGCAGGTTATTTTCTTTTTGTTCTGTTTGTCTGTCCTGATATCTTTCTGCATGATAAGTTTATCTGCCAAATGGCAATAAACTTAGTTCTAGTCATGGCAATTACTCTATTTTAGATGATCTTTACCATGTTAGCTTTCTCAGAGAAAAGACACAGTATATGTATGTTAAATGGGATTATTTTTAAATGTGCTTATTCAAATATGTAGTTGGAATGTAGTCTTGCATTGCTGGGCAGAGGAGTAAGTCTCCATTAAGAGAAGCCCTGTGTTTTTCTAGTAATGTATGTTTTTGAGGAAGACCAGCTGCTTTCAATACTATTTCCATTGCTTACTAGATATTGACTTTGGGCAGAATAATTTTTGTGTTCTCCCTTCTCATCTACAAAACAGAGATATAAATATGACCTCCTTCTTTGTTGCATTATTTAGGGTTTAAATATGTTACTACAATACAGGTGAAACTCTTAGTTTGGTGCCTAGCATGTAGAAGACACTCCATTAAGGGTGACCATTCTTATTTTCACACCAATGATTTCATATCAATGTATTCAAAGAATCATTTGGTATTTATTTGTCTTGAATGTTTTGCCCATATTACTGAAGGGATAGCATTTTCATTGTATTAACCATTATTATGATAGAATTGGTTCAATTGTCTAGTAATGTTATGGTAGAAATTGAGTGACACCCAAGAAAAGTTGAACAAAATTTTCACTAATTTGGAAAAACTATATCCTTGACAGTCAGTTTAAACACCCAGGGAAGTAAAAAACCATGCTCTTTCCATCCCAAGGCATTGTGAACAGTGCAATTGGTCCAACCATGGACGGGGACTCTGACTCCTCTCTATACAGTTAAGTATGGGAACATAAAATAATTGAGAGCTTTTTTAATTTATCATGTTATAGTAGTATTTTGACAAATTAAAAATTCTACTTTTATTTTATTATGGCTTCATGTATAGAAATAGGAAAATAAACATCCATGGCTCTCATTGAAGGTTAGAAAACATTTAATATTAGAAAGATTTGTAGAAACAAAGAAAGCAGTTTTATAAGCATTGTGTGTTATTTCATGTTTAAGATCTAAGAATCTAGAAAGAGAGGAATAGGTTAATTCCTAGAACAAAGGACCTGTCAGTGGCTTCTCTCTTTTCATCCATCAGCTCATTATGCTACATTCCCACCTGCTATTCACAAAGCCCTGTTGATCCCACAAACTAAGAATCTCTTAAATCCATCTCCACTGATTCCTTTGAAGATGAGTCACCACCATCTGGAGCTTGAACATTTGTGATAATCTCCTGACTGTTATATTAATTTTTATCTGTATCAGAGACATCTTTAACATGTATAATTGGAGTAGGACCCTCCCCAGGTCTTAAGTATTAAATGGCTCCCCATTGCCCACCCAATCCTAAGATCAACTCTTGGGCCCTGCATGACCTAGCCCTGCCTCCTCACCAGTCTCATCATCAGTCTCTTCTCAATGCCTCCTTATTCAGCTACATTGGTCTTCTTTAAGTCCTAGAATATGCTACATTTTCTAGAACATGGACTAGGAAACTCCTTCCCACCTTGAAATTTAAGCATGATCTCCATTTGCTGCTACTGGCCTTTCCTCCATTCACCCACCCTCCCTCACACATACCTGCTTTTAATATCACACTGTTTTGTGCTTTTTTTGAAATGTTCATCCCATGTATGATGATGGGTTCTCACTTGCCCCATTAGAATATGAGCCCAGAGCTTAGAGTAGCTATCATACTTATCTGATTGCCATCAATAGGCCCAGATTCAGCAGAGGATCTGACACATAACTTTTAATATTCATTGAATGAATAAACAAATTTAGAGATACCCCAGGTAATTTTTTAGTATCCAATTGCTATGTAATAAAATTACTTGTGAAATGAGTTTAAATTTAGGCCTAAATAATGTCAGACTTATGCAATTAAGAGGCAAAAAATGAAAATATTTAACTAGGACCTGGCTGGTAGTTCAGTGGATAAAGTGCCAGCCTGCAAACCCAAGGGTCCCTGGTTCGATTCCCCAGCTAGGACACATAACCAGGTAACAAGTCAGGTCTCCAGCCAGGTCCATAGCTGGAGGCAGGTGAACGGCAACCATACATTGATGTCTCTCTATCTCTCTGCCTCTCTCCCTTCCCCTCTATCTGAAAATAATAAAAAAATCTTTAAAAAATCTTTAACTAGTTTGAGCACTGGAAAAGAATATAATGAAATTATGGAAAACATTGTCACCATGGCTAAAACACTGTTGTTCAAATGTTGTGCTACTTAGATGTGTCCTTGGGCTAATTATTAACCTCTGTCTATTGCATTCATTTCCTTATCTGACAGATAGTTGTAGGGATACAATAATAAAGATATGTAGAACACTTAAAACAATGATTCAAAATAAGCATAATAAGCCTATTATTCAAACATAGTCATCCAATAAAGAAAGTGTCTCCTTCTGTCCTTGATGCTTCTCTAACTTTTCCTGAAAGGAGCAACAATATTAAGTAGTCCAGAATTCTAAAATTGTGCAAAATGAAAAATCTGAAAAGCAAAACAAAAGTTTCCCAATGATTTTTTCTCTGATTAAGTTACCAGATTCACCTGGACATTGGAGTTTGTGTCCATGTAGCTCAGATGACCTCCAGCCAAGCCAGCTGGTTTCATCAGGCAGAGTGTCTATGCATCATGGATTATTTATTCTCTCCTCTCTTGACTCACTGAACTGAGTAGAGACAAGCTTTCAAGTAACTGCAGACTACACATGACAAAAGACTTTCTGCTTTCAGGATAGCAGAGAGTGACCAGTTGAAGAGAGAAACTAAACCTTATGTTAGGATATTTGTTAAATTACCAATATCTCTGTAGGAGTTCTTCCTTCGGTCCTAATATAAAGGTCTATGTTTACCTATTTTCATAGAGTTTAATGATAAATTTTTACTTTTGTATATTAAAAGTTCAAAATAGCCCTGGCTGGCAGCACAGTGGGTAAGGCACCAGGCTGTGAACCCAAAGGTCACTGGTTCAATTCCCCAGCCAGGGCACATAACCAGATTGCAAGCCAGGTCTCTGGCCAGGTCCATAGCTAGAAACAGGTGAAAAGCAACCATGCATTGATGTCTCTCTCCCTCTCTGCCTCTTTCCCTACCCCTCTCTCTAAAAATAATAAATAAAATCTTAAAAAAAAAAAAAGAGTTCAAAATAGTTTTTCCTGGGAAGTTGAAAGGAGCTTAACAGTAATCAATAATCATGCTGAATTATGGAAACCTGGAAGGGTTTTCTAAAGAAATTCTTTTATAAGGTCCTGAAATATGTTTCAAAAACTTAATCACATAAAATCATTAATTTCTTCCCTTTCACCCACCACAAACTGCTTTACACAGTAGAGGATTTAATCTATTGGTATGCTACCTAAAGGAAGATATGTCTTCCAAGGTAAATTTGCTCTTGAGAAGTAATCAGGTCGTTTTGGATGAATTTTGAAGTCTCTGTATTTGAATGAAGCAGCATTTAAGGTACAATATCATACATGGCTATATCTGTCACACTGAAAAAATAACTTGTCACTGTCGATAATTAATTTTAGATATACAGTGATTCAAAACTTTCAAATTTTAAATTAACTGCATATTAGCACATTTTGGTCAATGGGTTTATTTTAGTTTTTATTTTCAAAGATGTATTAAGTATGAGAGGAAACCATTTAAACAGACTTAATTAACAGCCAAAATTATGATATTCATTTTCATGAATTGTACATAGGGTTGTAGTTCTTCCTGTGCTATATTTTGAATACATTAAAATATTGTTTATATAATGATGTTCTACAAAATTATTCCCAACTGCTACCATATCCTCAGAAAGATAAAATGATTCTCATTCCTCTGGGAGTTTAACATTGAAAAGGTTTATAAGCAGTAAAAAGTGGGGGCTGAAACCATTTTTCTTTTATGTTTCTAATTAGGAATCATAAAAAATGCAGAGAAGAGCAGATCCATGAAGTAATAATAGTAAAAATGTTATATATTTTCACTGTACTTCAAATGTGTATTGTCCTATATTGTCTTCAGACTAAATGAATTTGGGAAAACTGTTGATATAAGTATCATATATGTATATGATATTTATTAAACTTCTGTTTATTTTGTAAGAAAAATTTGAATTCAATTTGAGAGAATAGAAACTTATCACAAAAATGTATGAAAAGACATATATACAGACATTTCGTTAAGGCAAAATGTTTAAACATACAGGGATGGGCAAAAGTAGGTTCATAAATAATACAAATAAATAATTAATAAATAATAATACAAGAATAAACTGTTTTCCGTACTCACAAGTGTAAACCTACCTTTTCCCACCCTGAGATATGTATATGTATATGTGTATTCTATCTATCATCTATCTATCACATATCATCTATCTGTCTATCTATCTATCTATCTATCTATCTTTTAGAATTGCTATATTGGAGGCTAACAAAAGGCTTGTTAACATCCTTGGATTGCTGATGCACATATTTTAAAACCCAAGTCAATTCACTAGTGATGACATTTTAAAACAGAAACATTTGGATGATTTAGAAAAGTGAACCTATTCTGAGACTCAGTTATTTCCATGGTAACGTCAGGGTTCAGAAGTCTTTCCTTGGAGCTAATCATTGGGTGCTCTGAACTAAAGCATAGATGGTTTAGTCCTGTTTTTCTCAGGGATGTTGAAATAAAATCTATTAATAAACTAGAAAATAAGAATGTAGGTAGGATATCCTGATAAGGTTCAGTAACCATGAAAGCAGATACCATTAATGGTTTATTTATTTAGCTTATTCTACCACCAATGAATCAACTTGTTTCAAGAAAAGTGGGGCTCATTTTCATCTCCCCACTTTCTGAGATGGCATATTATTAGTGTCTCCTAAATGAAGAAAGCTAATCAGTTCCTTTATCCAGTTTTACAAACCATTCTATTATTAATGATGGGAAATTATTCCCACATCTACCCAAAGTATTCTTGCATTTGAAGGAGCAAGGGGTAAGCATAAGTCTTCAATGGAGGAGAGTAGAGAGACAAAATTATGTTACAACAAAACAAGTCCAGGATAGGTTAACAAGGCTTCCAGGACATTTACGTCAGCAAGGACCATAAAAACCAATGCTGCCAGTGCTTACAAACTTGTATACTTGGTTTAAGAAGAATATAATAAAGTCTTAATCTCTCCCCCTAATTTTGGGGATTAAAAGTAGACTTGCTATAACAACATTAAAGGGATGTTGCTATGTAACAGAAATCAAAGATAATTATCTATAGATGTTAGTGGAAGAAAGTAGTGTTTGTTAAAAAGAAAACGCTGTATAGACTGTTCTTGATTGTATGCAATTTTTGGCAGTCCTTCTCAAGTAAGAATTTCTGGATAATTCTGTTGCTTTTTATCTAGAGCTTTCAGAAAGAATAACCAACAAAGCTAAGAGTAAAACAACATCCAGCTGTGACAAGGAAAAAGCTGCCAAATTTAGCTGACTTGAAAGAGACAGCCACAGACATAGTTCTTAGAGGGACCACACATGATAATACATTGGCACCCACTTACCATGGACTCTAGTAGGGGGAGGGCAGAGATGCTTGAGGAGATTTTGGGACAGTGGCTTTAAGAAGCGAAATGAGGGAACAGCAGATGGGGTCTCAGTGCTGACTCATCCTTCATATCAGATGCGGACTACTCTTCTGCAAGTGGTGGCAGCCTGAGGGGAAGTGATAGCCCTGCCCACAGGAATTAATCAGCCTCACCCAGCAGTGCCTAAACCTGATGGTTGGTCACAGATGAACTGGATTAACAACTGAAGTAATCTGCACCACCCGGCACAGCTAATCATAGATTTATTAGGTTAACAACTTTTAGAGACAGACAAAGATAGTCTCCAACAGGCTGACTAGGCCCAGAATGGGACAGAAGCTGACATCACCAGGGGTGGATCCAGTAACCAAATAAAGTGCACCTCTACACCATAGAAGGTCACACCATGATGACAGAAAGTGAAGCATACCGATTTAAGAAGTAGATACAAACCAGAACAGTCACATAAAATGGGGAGACAGAAAGAAAAAAGAAAAGAAAAGAAAAACAAGTCCCCATTGAAAGGAAAGGAGGAATCTCCAAAAACAGTGCTAAATGAAATAGAGGTAAGCACACTATCAGACATGAAATTCAAAATAGTGATTATAGAGAAGCCCAATAAACTCAGCAAGCTCAAATAAAACTACAAACAATTTCAGGGGAACTACAAAGAACTATAGGGAAGCTACAAGGGACTTACGGAGCACTATACCAGCATTAAAAAGAAAATAGAAAATATCAATAAGAACCAGGAGGAAATAAATAAATACAACTTCTGATTTGAAGAACACACTAGAAGAAATCAAAAGCAATCTAGAGAAAGTAGAGGATCATATAATCAAGCTGGATATAAATGTAGAAAATTCCCACACAGTGCAACAAAATTCAAGAAGACTGAAAAAGAATGAAGAGGTTTTAAGAGAGCTAAAGGACAACATGAAACATAATAATATCCACATCATAGGAATACCAGAAGGAGAAGAAAAGGAGCAAGGAATAGAAAAGCTCTTTGAAAAAATATTGACAAGAAACTTTCCTAATGCAAGGAGAGAAAAAGACTTGCAGTTGCAGGAAGCAGAGTTGGTTCCAAGGAAGATGAACCCAAATAGGCCCACTACAAGACACATCATAATTAAAATGGCAAACTTCAAAGACAAAGAGAGAATCCTAAAAGTAGCAAGAGAGAAATAGCTAAAAAGATACAAGGGGGCTCCAATGATAACATTATCAACTGATTTCTCAACAGAAATACTACAAACCAGAAGGGAATGCCAAAAAAATATTCTAGGCACTGAAAAACTCAGGCCTACAACCAAAACTACTCTACCCAGAAAGGCTCTCATTCAAAATGGAAGGTGAAATAAGGAGTTTCCCAGACAAAAGAAGGCTAAGAGACTACATCTCCACCAAACCAGCATTGCAGGAGATGCTCAAGCATCTGCTTTAAGAAGATGAAGAAAGAAAGAGAAACAGACAAAAACACAGGTACAAAGCAAAACAAAACAAAACAAAACAAAAATTACAATGAATAAGTACCTATCAATAATAACCTTAAATGAAAATGGATTGAATGCTCCAATCAAAAGACATACGGTAGCTGAATGGATAAGAACCAACTTTAATGTATGAATGTTTTAAAATAATCTTGTGATAAGTAATACTTACTAAGTATTACATAGTTTTGTATTTTTGTTGTATCTGCATTACTGCAGGTTAAGTTTTCTTAGATTGGAATTATTTTCAAATTTGGGAAAATTGAGTTACTTGCAATAACTTAGAAAAATCAAATGCAGTTAAGGAAAAAAAGTAAGAAAATGTGAATGTATATTACATAGAATTCATGCCATCTTTCTTATTTGTTACAAAATGTGTGCTTGTTTGTGTTTGTATAATATACAGATATCATTAGGAATTTAGGTTTTAAATACCAACCAACTAGCATTTGGGTATGTTGAGAAATTAGTCAATATTTAGATTATGAAATATGCTAAGAGTGAAGACTAACTTGGGATGGAAGTTAGCAACTATTAAAGTATGATTCATGTACATTGGCAATGTATATTCTCATATTAGCATTTAGACAAGATTCCTTTCAAACAAATAGTGGAAATAGACATTTCTAGCAATGAAGGCCCCCAAACTGGGGATGCTTGCGAAGATATATCAGTGGTATAGTAAACTTCATTATTCAAATGTGAACGTACCTAATCTCTACCTGAACACTCAAACAGTTCAGTGGTTAGTTTAGGACCACATAGGAAGTCAACCACAAGTTTAAAAATTAGCTAGAACACTATTCTAGAAAATTATTTAAATCCTAGGGCTTTTTCTACCTCAACTTAGTAGGTATCATAATTTCTACTCTGTGGGGACCAGCTGAGCACTGCAAGTGCCATTATTTCTAAAGGCTTCAACTGGTGAAATGTGTGGAGGAGAAACAGAGGGTATTAAGGAAAATGGGACCTCTGTATGGGGAAAAAAAATCAATCTACTATATCAGATGGAAAACTTTAGGAAGAATAAATTGCAGTTTCAGTAGCTTAAAATAAAGTTGATTTGTATTATTAGAGGGGGTGGGATCTGACCTAGAAATGAAATTCATTTGTAAAAAAATATTTCATTTATTATTTTTAGAGAGAGGGGAAGGAAAAGAGAGAGAGCGAGAGACAGAGAGAGACAGAGAGAGAGAGAGAGAGACATCAATGTATGGTTGTCTTTCACCTGCCTCCAGCTACGGATCTGCCTGGATACATGGCTTGCAACCTGGTCATGTGCCCTGGCTGGGAATTGAACCTATGACTTTTAGCTTCCCAGGCCAGCACCTTATCCATTGTGCCACCAGCCAGGGTCCCAAATTTATTTTTTAACTGTGGGTTTGGCATTGTCTCTAGGACAGCTTTCATTAAAGGAAATTCAGCAATACACCATTTATGTAATACACAGTATTTCACAAAAATAGCGTTGCAGTGTAAAATAAATTTCAAAGAAAAAAAGAAAAAGAATAATGCTTAATTTTCTACAATATATCTAAAATATTATCTTTTAATCTGTAATAATTATATGCTATTGACATCTTTTAATTTTTGTATTAACTCTTCAAAATCAAGTATGTACTTTAAATATTTGTAAAAATATGTAAGTTTATAAATGTATTTGTGTATATGTTTGGTATTATTGAAATTGATATTACTTAAAAAAGTGATTCTTTAAACAAATGAATTAACATAAGCGTTCTGCAATAATGAAAAGGAAACTTTGTATTAATATGATTTGACAGGCTGATAGAAAGAAGTAATTAAATGAGGAATTGTCTGGATGTGAAAGGGGGAAAAAAGTACACATTGGTGGTTACAGAATAGACAGGGGTATGTTATGAAAAAGAAATGGAGAAGCCAAAGAACTTATATGCATGACACATGGGCATGAGCTAAGGGGGACACTGTCAGAGGGAATAGGGGATATTAGGTGGAGGGGTACAAAAGAGGAAAATTAGTACAACTATAACAGTAAAATCAATAAAATGTATTAGAAAAAAGAAAAAATATTTAAAATCTTTCTTAACCTGGTGAAACACAATTACATGACTCTTAACTAGAAATAAAACAGGACCTTGCTATTTCCTCTCATAGTTACACACTGATGACTTTAAAGTAATGAAATTCTATCCTGAAACCCCTCAACCGTTATTATCTTATAGCCTCAATGAGTAATGTTAATATTTTCTGAGTGAAGTTAGAACCTAAATCATCAGCTAAATGTGAGTAAGAAGTAAATATATTTGGTGACAGGAGACAAGAGAAAAAGTTGGAAAATAGTTCTTTAGTGGGTAGAAGACCAAATTAACAATAAGATTGTCAGTCAGAGCCAAGGGCAAGTTTTAGTTTTCTGAAATGAGATCTCAAGGATGATCTGTAGAATGGTTAAGTGTTTTTGTTTGTTTGTTTTGTAGCCATATTTACCCATTCTATTCCACTCCAGTTTTGGATTGTGTTTGGCCAACGTCATCCACCAGAAGGAAAATGGAAAGAAACTATGGGTATATGTGTGGAAGAGAATTATATGAGAAGTGTGCATTTTCCAGGGGTAGGAATACCAAAAACAAATTAAGAACAGTGGGTTGTAAATAGCAAAAGGGTTAAACACTTGTGGGATATGCATTTTAAGCTAAATAAATTTTAGTGAATTCAGTGTGAAACCCAGTGGTCTGGTCATCTTTCCTCCCTCTTCCCTATATTAAGCACTCTGATTTGGGTTTTGCAGAACTTTTATGATTGACCAGAAAGATGAGGCTATTTTAAGTCAGTGACTTGGGTGATAGCAATAGAAAAACAGAAGATGGTAAGATGGTGCACTTGCTCTATTGAACTTTAAAACAGTAATAGAACCATTGAAAATCTGTTTTTAAAATAACAGAGTTAAATATTTCTCAGGGTAAAAAAGTACTTGTTTTCAGTGAATACCACACTCACCTCCTTTTCCTTAATTCACTATCCAAAACATATGCTAGAGATTACAGGTAACCCCCGTATAACATGGTTGTTAGGGTCCTTAAAAATGCCCTGTTATGTGATTCCACATTATACGAAACAAAGAACTAGTATTAAAAAAGGGGTTAGGTTACAAAAAAAAATTAAAATACTATTATATTTTTATAATTAAGAGAAATATCTTATTTAAAGCAATTGTCACCAAAACATAACATATTAATATATATTAAATAACATGTTTTTCTTTCTTTTTCTTTTTTTTTTTAAGATTTTATTTATTATTTCCAGAGAGAGGGAATGGAGAGAGGCAGAGAGGGAGAGAAACATCAATGTATGGTTGCCTTTCACCTGCCTCCAGCCTTGGACCTGGAGCCTGCAACCTGGTTATGTGACCTGGCTGAGAATTGAACCAGCAACCTTTGAGTTTGCAGCCCAGCACCTTATCCACTGTGCCACTAGCCAGGGCCAATGGATAACATTTTCTTCATCATCACTACTAAGCACAATTAACCAAGGGTGTTTTCTTTTTGACAATATATCTTTATTCTCTAAACTTTCTTCAGCATTATCTTGACTTCCATCCTGTACGCATTTGCAAAAATTCTGTTATTTTATTTTTTATTTATTTTATTTTTAAAAAAGATTTTATCTATTATTTTAGAGAGAGGGGAAGGGAGAGAGTCAGAAAGGGAGAAAGACGTCAATGTATGGTTGCCTTTCGTCTGCCTCCAGCTACAGATCTGGCTGGAGACCTGGCTTACAACCTGGTTATGTGTGCCCTGGCTGGGAATCAAACCAGCAAACTTTGGTTTCACAGGCTGGTGCCTTATTCATTGTGCCACTAGCCAGGGCCTAAAATTCTCTTATTTTAGATGGCTTGCTTTTATCTGAGAGATCTATAAATTTTTTATATGGTCCTAAGCACTTGTGAAGTTCTCTCTTAAACTTTGTGTTTCTTTAAGTGGAGGATCTTCATTTAGGAAATATAGCTCCAACTGTTCAGCTAAGTCTAGGCCTTTCTTTATGCTTTTTAGAGTGAAGTGTTTATTTTTTGCCCTTAAAAGCCCTTGTTACAGAACCAAGATGGCAGAGGAGTAAGTGGAGCTACACCAATCTCCTCCCAAAACCAAGCTGGAATTACAACTTAACTGGGGAGAAATCATCTGGAATAACCAACAGTACACCAACTGGAGAAAAGCCTGATTACCATGGACAGAATAGAAGAGCCCATTCATCACAACATAACTGGTAGGAATTGTGGAGACATGAGATGGTTGGTGGGGCTCCTATGGGTGGCAGCTGAAGGGAAGGAGAAACATCTTAGCAGCTGGGGTTTCCACCTGAGAAGGGTGGGATCTAAACCCCCAACTGGGCTTCCCAGCCTACAGCAACAAAGCTGAGAGTAAAATAGCACCCAGCTGTGAAAAGCAAAAAGCCGCCAGGTTTAGCTGGCTTGACTGAGACTGAGTTCTTAATGGGACCACACATGAAATTACAGAGGCACACATCTACCCTGGGCTCCAGCAGAGAAAGGGCAGAGAGGACCAGAGATACTTAAGGAGGATTTGGGGCAGTGGCTTAAGGGGGAGAGTTGAGGGAGCAGCCAATGAGTCCAGGGCAGACCCATCCCCCATACAGCCTGCAGACCACTCTTCACCAAAGGGTGGTAGCCGGAGGGGAAACCATAGCCCCACCCATAGAAATGAATTTACCCAACCCAGCAGTGCCTAAACAAGACCTTAGATCACAAGTTGATTGGATTAACAATTGAATTCATCTGCCCTGCACAGAGGTGCCTAAAACTGACCACTGATCACAGACTGATTGTTTTAACAACTAAAAGAGACAAAGATAGTGGGTCTCGGGTAGTCTCCAACTGGCTTACTAGGCCCAGACTGGGACACCAAACACAGATCCAGAAAGTAAAAAAAGTGAATCTCTACAGCACAGAAGGAAACATCACCAAGACAGTAAGTCAAAGCAGACTAATCCAAGAAGCAGAAACAAATAAGAGCCACCTAAAATGGGAAGACAAAGAAATAAACCCTAGGCAAATGGGAAGGAGAAATCCCCAGGAATAGTTCAAAATGAAACAGAGGCAAGCACCCTATCAGACATGGAATTCAAAATAATGATGATAGAGAAGCTCAATGAGCTCAGCGAGTTCAAAGAAAACTACAAAGAACTCCAGGGGAACTACAAAGAACTACAAGGAAGCTATAAGGAACTTATTGAGAACTATACCAGCATTAAAAAGGACCTAGAAACCATCAATAAGAACCAGGAGGAAATGAAGAATCCCATTTCTGAACTGAAGAACACAGTAGAGTTCTGAATTGAAGAACACAGGCTAGCGAAAGCAGAGGATCAGATCATCAAGCTGGAGGTCAACATAGAAAAAAATTCCCAGGCAGTGAAATAAATGAAAAAAGACTGAAAAAGAATGAAGAGGTTTTAAGAGAGCTAAAGGACAACATGAAACATAATAATATCCGTACCATAGGAATATCAGAAGGAGAAGGGGAGGAGCGAGGGATAGAAAACCTGTTTAAAAAAGTAATGATAGAAAACTTTCCTAACTTGAGGAGAGAAAATGTCATGCAAGCTCAGAAAGCACAAAGGGTTCCAATGAAGATGAACCCAAACAGGCCCAATCCAACACAGATCATAATGAAAATGGCAAATTTCAAAGACAAGGAGAGAATCATAAAAGAATAAGAGAGAAAGAGGTAATAACATTCAAGGGTGCTCCCATAAGGTTATCAGCTGAGTTCTAAACAGAAACACAACAAGCCAGAAGGGAATGGCAAAAAAATATTGCAAGCAATGAAAAACAAAGGCCTGCAACCAAGAATACTCTACCCATCAAGGCTCTCATTCAAAATGAAAGGTGAAATAAGGAGTTTTCCAGACAAAGGAAGACTAAAAGAATACATCTCCATCAAACCAGCATTGGAAGAGATGATAAGTGTCTGCTTTAAGAAGATGAAGAAATAGAGAGACAGATAAGAACACAAGTACAAAGGGAAAAATAGATAATGAATAAGTACCTATCAATAATAAACTTAAAGGTAAATGGATTAAATGCACCAATCAAAAGACATAGGATAGCTGAATGGATAAGAATCAACTTTAACTTATTAATGCTTTAAAATGATCTTGTTATAAATAGATTTTAATAAATAAGGTATAATTTTGTATATTACTTATACCTGCATTACTGCAGGTTAAATTTTCATAGACTGGTGGTATTTCACAATATGGGAAAATTATGTTACTTGCAATAACTCAAAAATCAAATACAGTTAAGGAAGGAGAAAAAAGTAAGGAAATGTGGAAAATGTATATTACATAGAAGACATGCTATCTTTCTTATTCATTGTTACAGAATATGTGCTTATTGGTGGGTGTGGAAAATACAGATTTTGTTAGCAATTTATGTTTTAAATAGCAACCAACTGGTCATGGATGTGTTGTGAAATCAGTCAGTCTTTAGTTTAGAAAAGATGCTGAGAATGAAAACCAAATTGAATGAAAGTTGCATACTACTAAACTGTATGATTTGTCTACATAGATAATATATATTCTCATGTTAGCATGTAAATTAGATGAGATTCCTTTCAAATAAATTGTGGAAATATACATTTCCAGTTATGAAGGCCCCCAAACTGGGGATGCTTGGGAAAAGGAATTAATGCTATAGTAAACTTTATTATTGAAATGCGAACATGCCTAATCTCTACCTCAACAGACTTAAATAGTTCAAGGGTTAGTTTAGGATCACATAGGAAGTCAACCACAAGTTCAAAAAAATAGCTAGAATACTATTCTACAAAATTGTTTAAATCCTAGGAATTTTTATTTTTTACCTCAACTTAGTAGACATAATAGTTTCTACTCTGGGGACCAGCTGAGCATTGCAAGTGCCATTATTTCTGAAGGCTTCAACTTGTAAAACACATGTAGAGGAAAAACAGAGGGTATTGAAAGAAGTAAGACCTGTGCACAGCCAAAATCAATCAATCAATCAATCTACTATTTAAGATGGAAAACTCCAAAAAGAATAAGTCATAGTTTCAGTGGCTTAAAATAAAGTTGAATTTTATTATTGGAGGGGGGATGATCTGACTCAAAAACCAAATTCACTTTTTACTATGGGTTTGACACTGTCTCCAGGACAACTTTCACAAAAATGAGTTCTGCAATACATCATAATACTATCATTTAACATGTAATACTTATATAAGTTATTGACATATTTTAATTTTTTTTGTATTAACTCTTCAAAATTTAGTATGTACTTTAAATATGTGTAAAAATATGTATGCATGTAAATGTATTTTTGCATGTGTTTGGTAACATTGCAATTCATATTACTTAAAAGAGCAATTCTTTAAACAAATGAATTAACGTAAGCATTTTGGAATAATGAAAAGAAAACTTTGTATTAATATGATTTGAGAAGCTGACAGAAGGCAGTAATTAAATGGTGAATTGTCTGGATGTGAAAGGAAAAACAAAATGTACACATTGGTGGTTATAGAATAGACAGGGGGATATTAAGCAGAGTAAAGGAAATGGAGAAGCCAAAGAACTTATATGCATGACTCATGGACATGGACTAAGGGGCACATTGCTGGAGGAAATGGGGTACTGGGTGGAAGGGGGAAAGGGGGAAAATTGGGGCAACTATAATAACAAAATAAATAAAATATATTTTAAAATAATAATAAAAATAAATTTTTAAAAAGCTCTTATTTCATTCCATATTGTTTGGGGACCTACCTAAAACATGAGACATTTTTTGCTCTTAAAAGCTCTTATAATACTTTGTGTTGTTCATGAATTTTTCTAATTCTCAAACCATGTTAGAGTGACACTGTGTTCTAGGATGCCATGTGATATGAGGGTTTCTCCCCAATTCTCTAACCATGTCAGAGTGAAATCATGTTACAGAAGTGCTGTGTTATATGGGGGTTGCCTATACTGGCCCAGGAATGACTACCCAGTTATTCTCCAGTGGGAATCTGTGATGATCCTGAAATCACTGAACAAATCCAATCAAATATTAACTACCATTATGTCTAATATACACACAAAGATGCTAAACTACAGAAATAAAAGTGGAAGTAAATCTGGACATCTGCACATTAAACTGAGGAACTAATTAGCCCTAAGAATACATTTTTGAATAACTGAAATGTTGATATATAGTTAGACATATGAGTCCACAATTCTAAATGAAAGTCAGGGCTGGAGACATAAATTGCAGAACACCACTAAAAGTTATAAAACTAAATGGAATCAGCATGAGACTGAGTGCAAAAAAGAGGTAAAAAGAGAGAGACTTTGGTATCTCCACATTATAAGAATATAATACAATCTCCACATTATAAGAATATAATACAAAGAAAACTGATAGGGTTGTCAGTAAGGTAGAAAGAGAACTAGGGTAGGTTGATATCTTGGGACCCAGGTGAAAAATGTTTTTGAAGGAGAAAGAAGTGGGATAGGTATTCCTCCTCATACTTTTATTTTCCATAAAAGTATGTACCTTATGTCCATTTCTGACAGCATAGAAAAAAAGAGATATGAATATTATCTTGGGTTTTAGTAATATAGAGGTAATTGAGTTCATTAATAGTAATAGGTTTTATCACAGAGTAAAGGTGAATTTCATTAGAGTGAATCTAAAGAAAATAGGAGAAAAAATCCAATACTGACAATTCTTATGAGGCATCCTACTCTTTAGAGGTTAAGGACATGAGTTGAAGAAGGAAATGGGGTTTTTATTTTATAATAAAAATAATGGCATGTTGGTACTCTGGTGAGAATACTTATTAGTGAAGGAAACTATGTTGCTGCAAAGGAGAAAGTAGAGAATTACTTTAGCAATGCCCTTGATTGTCAAAAATAGATGGGTCTAGGGTATAGTGTAGGGTGAGTCTCATAGGGGAGATCATGGTCAGGCCACCACTGTAATAGGAAAAAAGGCAAAATATACGAGCTCACTTTCAATAGATTGTGGGGGCCTATAGACATATCTCCTGATTGCTTCTATTTTCTAACTAAATAAGAATCAAGAAAAACAGTGTAGAGTGTGAATAAGGGTGAAGGTGTTGGAAGTTTGAGGAGAGAGGAAAAGAAAGAGTAAAAGCTCTAACAGTGTGACTATACTTGCCAGGCAGTATTAAGGACCCATTTAGGGTTAGTGATCCCGAACTTAAGGTGGGATCTGTCAATGTTAATTAATGTTTGCTTTTCTCCAGTCATGGTTAGTTCCATCAATGTTGTGCAATTACAGGTGTGAAGAAGACAGAAAATGGGTAAAATCTAAACTGTAGTTTTATAAGTAACTGAAATGGAGATAGGGAAGAACAGATGTTGAAAATACATAGAAGAAAGTGTTTACATCTGTTGGCTATGGAAATTGTTCTAAATAAAAGGTGGAGGTAGAGAGTAAGGGAGAAAAATATAGTAAAGTTAATAGGTTGAAGGATCTTATAAGGTTAAAGAATTATGGGAACAAAGGTTCTAGTTGGTGGTGTTTGAAGACAAGTATATTTGATCATTGGTCATGACCAGATATAGGAAATGAGAACAAAATCATAACAGAAAAGGGTCCTCCAGAACTGAGAGACCAGATTGTTGGAAAGATCATATACCAAGTACTGAAAGCTCTTAGAATAATGGCAAGAGGGAGAGGGACCTCTTAGTTGGTAAGTGGCAGCAACATGGAATACGAAGAATAATGTGGAAGTAGGGAAGAGAGAGGAGAAATTACCTCATCTCTAGGCTGAGAAGGACACTCTGGGAGAAAAACAGCCAAACAGAGAGGGTGGTGGAGAAAGTAGTCTTAGAGCTTGTGTTTTTACCACTAAGCTCTCATTTCTTCTTTAATCACCTACTCAAGGTTCCAAAATGTAAAAAGTGAAAGGCATTCTGCATTTTTTAAGGATAAAATATGTAATATTACAATTCTATTGTTCTACCCAATTAGTATTTGGCCAGCATGGAATTATAGGGATCAAAAATAAGTCTATGAAAGGGAATATATGTAACAATGGTTCTGCCCTCTTTCCCCTCCCTTTGTCTTCCTGATGGGACTTTTTTCATGTGAATGGATAACTTTTGAATGACAGCTAGACCTAGATAAGGCTGCAAGCCAATGCTTTCCAACATGCTAAAATTATTATGAAGCATAAACAATCACTTTTAATTTTACCAGAATAAAAACATGGTTAATTTCCATTATTTTTACATAGCACTCTCAAAGCAGAAATAATTATTACTTCACCCAATACAGACATACACGTGCATTCATATCATATCATTCACCTACACATGCTGATATAAAATAGTTTAAATAATAAAAACAAAATAAAACAATTAAGCTTTGAGTCTACTGTATAGTACCATGAATCTTGAAATTCAGAATGGTAATTCATAAATAACATTAAAAAGGAATTAAAGTACAACCAGTAAATTTTAGTTGTTTAATCAGAAAAGTGAGGGCAAATCAAAGCAAATAAGTAAAGCACAGAAAAAAATGAGTTTTATTAATCATAGTTTCTCAAGTATTCTGTTTCTTGTGTTGTGTGCATAAAAAAATAAACACAGAGGTTAAACTGTGACAAGCTTGGATGAAGGATATTACATTAAATGCTGTCTTTCTTTCTTCTCATATAGTTGAAACTCTCCATGTAACTACAACTTTTACTGGGAAATAGAATACCTATCCTGGTTTAGACTTGTAGAAAAAAAGTGAGCATTTACTCAGAATTCTTTGGCTGAAAAAGGAAGTATATAACTGGAAGGTCAAGAATTTGTATATCTGGTGAAGATGAAGATGAACACCTAAATTTGATGATATAGAAGCCAAACAAGTTGGCAGCTCCAATCCTAACATAATATATTCTTCTCTACTTGCAGGTTGAATTGCAGGTTGAGTGAACTCTGGGCACTCTCCCAACAAAAAATGAACCAAGGAATTATGTCTGTTTACTTTTATGTTTATCTAGCACATGTCCTTTTCTCCTCTTAATTGTAGCTCAGTTAGTAAACCTAAATGAATCCAGTACCAAACCCAAATAAGCCTTTTGTTGTTTCCTTTATCTCACTAGCAAAGCAAATCAAATGCATGTATACACTTCTTGTCTATATTTGTAGGTTTTGAGCATTTTGCTGGCAGCTGCTTGATGGTTACTTCTAGTGTCCTTAAAAAACATGATGGTGGCAGAATAACTTGAAGGAGTATGTTTCTCTTCTCATGTCTCTGAATGATGACATTCTCTTTACAAAATGAGGTTGAAGAATAAGTGCCAAAATTATTTTTTCTTTTATACCAAACAGAAGTTGGATCTCAGTTCACCTCTTTAAACCTTATTCTCTCTAATAAAATTGGTGTTATAACTATGTTGAAACACTTGATACCATTCATTTACATTCTTTCCCATGGCTCTGTTTCCCAGAAGCTCACTAATGCCCTCATCCAGTTGTCATTGGGTACTCTTATTCTGCTGATAATGTAATAACAATCTTTTCATCATATTTAATTAATGAATATATAATATTTATCTTGTATTTATGATACTGACTTCCATATTAAACATAAGCAATAATAACTAGAGTTGCTGTATAAAAAATTAACTCATAATGACAATACTTATATCTAATATATTAAATGCCACATACCATTTCTTGGCATAAAGCACTAAGGTCAATTTCTAACTATTTTGGAATTGATGTGCACATTTGCAGCCTACTCAGTTTCATTGAAACATTAATAATGGCCTCTTCTCATAATAGCTTTCCTTAAATTATTCTTTTTGTCTTTCATATCTTTCACTGAAACAAACCAAGATCCAGAAATTATGGTATTTTTAGACAGCACTAAGAGTTCTCTGGCAAAACTACATGCAGTGCAATGTTTTATGCAACAAAAGTTAAGATATCAGACAAAATCTGATATCTTAATTCTAATATAAAATTAAAATCTTGACATTTTATCTTAAGTCAAAACAATGAATGTCACAGAAAAGAATCCCATTATCCCATTTTCTACATTTGTTTCTCAATCATCATAAAAGACTAAAACACACATACACCAAAAAGGTCAAAATATGAAAGATCGCCAGTACCTTGCAGGAGGACAGTTTTATTGGGTGATTTTTCCAAAGAATCCTTGGAAATATGTGATTTTAAATAGCTTTGACCTCAGTCTATTAGAATAGGCATTGCTGAAGTTAATTCCAAATTTGCTAAAAATAGATGCATATTTGTTAACAAATTTAAAATCCCAGATTCTTAAAAGTATTTAACATCCTTAAAGGAGAACAACAGAGAGGAAAAGATGGCAACAGAGTAGAGAGCAGTGTTGATGGTGTTCTCGAGTACCAGAGCAGCTAGAGGACAAGATAGGGAGCGTGAGACGTCTTCAGGAACCTAAGAATTGCAGCGGTCAGCATCTGGACACAGGGGAGCACAGCCCAGAGGCAGAGGAGACCAGCAGGACAGTAGGTGAGGCGTTCCCGACTGACCGGCCACTGGGCCGAGGTCGGCTCTGGGCAGTGGAGGCTCTCCCTAGAGGGGCACGTTTGACTGAGGCCAGCTCCGGGCTCCCTGGAGACTAGAAGTTTCAACAGTGAAGTGCGGGCAGTGAGGGGAAACACCGTAGGGAACACGGAATTGAACTCTTGCAGGGGAGGGACTGTGTGAGAGACTCGCTCCGGCAACAGGGAGAAGAGACTCCTTGTGGGGCTAGAGGCAGAGGAGAAGAGTCCTGCAGGAAGCCTGAGCTGGGAAGCAGGGAAGTGCACCAGCCGGGGCGGCAAGAGGGCCGAAAACGGTGCTGGTGGGCCACCAGGGAAACAGCAGCTAGAAGCCCCTGCAAGGGGGGAGGCCCAGCCCTGTGCACCCGCACAGGCCCCCAGGCTCTGCGAAAACTCCAAATGGTGAGCCGGGAACTAGTAGCTGGGGTAACTGACCTGCCATTGCCAGAGACAAAGGCTGCACTGCCCATGCCTGGGAGGCTGCATAGAGGACTCCTCCGAGAGCTGGTTGGCTTGGAGGATTGGTGCCCGCCCTGGGGGGCAGGGCAGTGTAAGCGGACCCCAGGCAGTGTTGACAGCGGCCTCCTCCCGGAACTGCAGGGGCAGGACCAGTCGTCACAGGGACCAGCGAGGTTGCGGGCTGCCCTGCAAGGGGTGCTGGGTGCTGGTCATGGGCAGGAACCTCCGCCAGGAGTGGGAGGGGACACCCTGCGGGCTCCAGAATACCAGTAGCCCTAAAACCCAGCCAGGTGGCGGAAAACCCAGCCTACCTGGGGGCTGACACTCAGAATCAGCCCTGACTGTGACAATCAGAGGCCCTACCACACGCCAAAACCGGCTAGACTATAGATTGTAAAGTCCTGACCAAGAAAAAGAGGCAGCCTCAGGAAATGGATTGCTGCTACTCTCAAGCACCTGAGTTATACTGAGAGCTATATGAACTATTAATCCCCAACATATCCTTTTGAAAAGTTACTTCCCACATATTCTTAATCCCCCCCATACCTCAATCCACCTAAATACCTAAGACCCTCCCCCTACTCTTGAATTAAAGTCTACTCACTCTGTGGCTATAATGCATTCCCAGTCCTCAATCTAAGTATTCCTCCCTTCCCCAGCCACCTAAACCCTTTCTTTTCCTTTTCTTCCTGGTAAGCCCACATGTTCTGGCTCCACCTAGACCAATCAGAAATCATAGAGGGGGAACAGACACCTAAACCCTTTCTTTATTAATATTGATTTCTCTTTGTCTTGTGACTTTCTCCCTTTTTTTCTTTCTTTTTTCCTCTCTGCTAAAAGTCCTCAGGTCCAGGCTCCATCTGGACCGGTCAGGGATTATTAAGGGTGAATAGCCATCTAAGCCCTTTCTTCTTATTATTATTATCATTTTTTTTCCTTTTGTATTTTTGTTTTGTTTTGTTTTGGTTTGGTTTGATTGGTTTTGTTTTTTGTTTTTTTGTTGTTGTTTTTTTTGTTTGTTTGTTTTTGTTTTTTCTGCTAAAAACCCACAGGCCCAGAATACAACCAGACAGCCCAAATAAAGGACACACCAAGAACAGCAAGTGGAGAAAATCTGGGAGACAACAAAATTGAACTCCACAAATCACCTATCACAGAAGGGTGCTTAACTAAGGCAAGGAAACAAAGCAGGTTAACCCAAGGAAAGAACAAAAATAAATAAATAAATAAAAAGTAAGCAAGAACAGACACCCAAAATGGGGAAAATAAGAATCAGCACATCACCAAAAGGAAAGGAAGAATTCCTAGAAAGAACAAAAATGAAACAGAGGCACCTGGAATATCATATAAGGAATTCAAAAGAATGATGATAGAGAAGCTCAGTGAGCTCAGCCACATCAAAGAAAACTGTAAACAATTCCAGGAAAACTACAAAGAACTACAGGGAAATTACAAAGTACTCCAGGGAAGTTACAAAGAACTTACTGAGAACTATAATAGCATGAAAAAGGACATGGAAACTATCAAAGAGTGCCAGGAGGAAATGAAGAATACAATTTCTGAATTGAAGAATACAGTACAAGGAATCAACAGTAGGCTAGAGGAAGCAGAGGACCAGATCAGCGAGTTGGAGGATAATGTAGACAAATACTCCAAGACAATACAAGAGAATAAAAAAAGGCTGCATAAGACAGAAGAGGGGTTAAGAGAGCTGCAGGACAACATGAAACGTAATAACATCCGTATCATAGGGATACCAGAAGGAGAAGAGAAACAAGGAATGGAAAACCTGTTCAAAAAAATCATGATAGAAAATGTCCCTAACATGGTGAGTGAAAACATTAATCAAGTTTAGGAAGCACAAAGGGTCCCAATGAGGATCAACCTAAACAGACCAACAACAAGGCACATTATTATTAAAATGACTAATATCAAAGACAAAGAGAGAATACTAAAAGCATCAAGAGAGAAAAGACAAATAACATGCAAAGGGGCTCCAATAAGGCTATCAAATGATTATTCAACAGAAACAATTCAAGACAGAAGGGAATGGCAAAAAGTATTTCAAGTCATGGTCAACAAAGGCCTGCAACCAAGAATACTCTACCCAGCAAAGGTCTCATTCAAGATAAAAGGAGAAATAAGGAGCTTCCCAGACAAAAAAAGACTAAAAGAATACATCTCTACCAAACCAGCATTGCAAGAAATGCTAAAGGGTCTGCTCTAAAAATAAGTAGACAAATAAAATGAAAAAAACAGAGAAAGCAAACATGGAATACAGACACAAATGGAGAAAATGGCAATGAATAAGTATCAATCAATAATCACCTTAAATGTAAATGGATTAAATGCACCAATCAAAAGACATAGGGTAGCC